>PVID01001808.1:0-296217 GCA_004025025.1 Tapirus terrestris
GGGGGGGGGGGGGGGGGGGGGGGGGGGGGGCTGTCCCACCCAGATCGTGCTCCTAACAGCTGTGGCTGGAGCCAAGCGCCCGTCCCCTCCCCTGCTCCCTGTCCATTTTCTCCCTGCCTAGCGCCCAAGCCCTAGACTTTCTGGATCACCGACTCTCGCCTTCCGTCTGCTGAATGGCCTTCCCAGAGGGACCTTTGTGCCACTTGGTAGTGAAGGCACCCTCCGAAACCTCCCTCCCACCCCAGCCACCTTGCTCTACTTGGACACAGGTGGCCAAGAGGTGGTTTTAGTTCCTGGATCAGTGCTCCTCCAGGACCCCCAGGACATCCGATTTTGTAGAAGCCTCTTAAAAGAGATGTTTCCACGTATTTCCTGCGTGGAGAAAAAGATATGTTGGGGATGGGGCTCGTGTTCCCTTTTTCTCGCTGGTCCCCCTCCCTCTCCAGTGGACAAGCATTTTCTTTAAAGAAAAAGAGGGCATTTTTGTTAATTTGTGTTGGGTTTGGACAGGCAGACTGTCCCCCAGTATTCCCGTCGGCAAAATGATGTCTCACCTCTTGGAGGTGCTCAGCGATCAGGGAGCTGGCATTTAGGTATGGTTTCTAAACCATATTGGTCAAGGTTGGTGCTCGATGGTCCACAGAGTGCTGTTGATGATGCCCATCTGCAAATCAGTTGTTTAGTTGTGTATAGCGGAACATGTGCAGAATGGAATGTCAGCAGACTGAATCAGGCGGCCTTAGTTGGTTGATGAGATTCCCTAGTGATCTCCTATTGCGTGTAATTCAAAAGAATGAGAAATCAGGGAAGGTTTCTGTCAGTGTATGAAATCTATTGGAAGTAACCATAATTTAAAGCAACTTTCACACTTTGGAGGTAAATAGCTTTTGTTTCAAGTTGGAATGCAAGTATCTAGGGTTTCTGAGTTAAAAGCAATTAGCTAACTATTCATCTGTATTTTCATTTAAAATAAGTATTAGGGTTTAGATGCTGTATTTAAGACTGTCATGAAACAAGGCAACGTTACTTTTAATGACATGTTTGTTAAAACAGGTGACTAATTAAGGGGTGTATCCTAACCTGTTACACTGTTGCTCTAAACATCTGACTTAATAGTAAATTTTGCCTTTATGACGTCATTGACTTGTATATGAGGTGGTGGAGAAGCATAGGATTTTCTTGAGTTGTATTACAATATTTAAAAATATTATATGACTATATCCATTCTTTTAATCAGTATTTATTGAGTTACTCCTTGTACAAACAAGGCATGAGGAAGACAGATATCAAGAATAATCAAAAGAATTTTTAATTTTAATTGGAATTAGAATGGAAGGCATAATTCCTTAAAAACTGCAAAAATGTTATAAACCAAATGATGAGGAATCATAGACAACAGAGTATGATTGGTTGTTTGCTTCTCCAGTTCTCTCTCAGGTTGCTGAAAACATTGTGGAGAAAATGGAATTATTTTGCAGACTGTTGCCTCTACAAATGCTGCTACAGCCACATTCCCCTGTTCTCCTAACACAGCCCAGCTTTACAATTAAGAATAACTATATGGTTCCTCTCTGCAAACTTTTACCAGTACCCTATTTGAGCCCCGAACTCTTCTCCCCCTCAGGAAAATGACCTCCTTATCTTTGGCTTGACTCTAGATCCCATCCCTTCTACCTTTTTCTGTCATTTTTCATACATTTTCTGTATTTGCAACTTCTTCCTCTCCCTTGGCTTCTTCCTCTCTACATGTAAACCTGCTCAAATCTTACCTATCTTAAAATGAAAGAACAAAGAACCACCACTCCCTATTAAAACCACACTGTGTTTCCCCTTCCCGGTCAGATTTCTTCAAAGTTTTTTACACTCATCCTTTATACTTCTTGAACCTTCATTCACTCCTCAACCCACTGCACTTGAGCTTCTTTTCTCTAAGGGCTTCACTTACTTACTGGATTTGGTAAACTGATAACTGTCTTACTCATTGGTTCCTTTGTGAAATTATCTTCTGCCTTAGTTTCCTGAGCACCTGTCTCTTGGCTTTTCTTTACCTCTCTGGATGATTCCCAGTGAACTTCGCTGTCTTATTTTGCCTTTGCCAGCCACTGCTTTGTTGATGTTACCTCACCTCCCCAGCTTTCCTCAAACTCCCCCCGTGCTGCTGTGCTCATCATGCTGCGGTGACTTTCTGTGTCTTGAGGAAGTTAAGCTTTTTTAAAATATATATGTACGTCAGGGCTTTTTAAGTTCTCTTCCCTCTACCTATAATATTCTTATTCTAGTTCTTCCAGTGGCTAGCTTCTGTTGTCATCTTTCAGAGAGACTCTGTGAGGATAAGTGACCTACTTGTCCCCACTCCTGTCCCATTGTAACCTGTTAACCCTTTCTGTTGGGTCTGTAACACTTAACACTTTCTGAAGTCACCCTGTTTGCTCCTTGGGGTCAGAGCCCTTGTCTGACCTGTTTTCTGCTCTATCCCCAGGAACAAGACTGGCTGGGGTCTCCAGTACAACATTGAATCAAAGTGGTGATAGTAAATAAACTTGTCTTGATCCTGACCCCAGAGACCACTATTTCACCATTAAGTATGTAGGTTTTTGTAGATACCTGGAGTGAATTTTTAACTGTATCATAGAGGATTGATGGATTTCACCAAGTAGAAATCAGGGGAAATGAGTTTTCCAGACACAGGGAAGAATCCCTAGCATTAATGTGAATGGTCTCCTTGGGCAATAGATTGAAAGGAGATAGTGAAAGACAGATATGTCATGATATCCCTGGTCTCTTAATGTGCTCCCTACCATGCTAAGTAATATTACATGTTGAGAGGAAGTAGTAAAAGATATAAGATTTAAAAGTTATGATGGGGCCAAATTATGGAGGTGAGAAGAGAGTTGGTAGTAAACTGGTCTTTCAGCACTAGAAGTTGTTCTAGGACAGTACAACCACCATAAACAGAATTAGAGAAGTCATCGAGAAAAGTTGTTTAGGTGAAGAGATGCCTCTTTTGGCAGTCTTTAAAAAATTATATTTTATGATTTGGAACTCATCTTAAAATAATTAGTTCTTAGAAATGTTATACTGCTACTTAGCAAAAAATTTAGGGCTAATGGATAAAATTGGGCATCCATGGTGGAGGGAGTGTATGACAGTTTGAAGTATTTGCATGAAAATAAATTTAATTCTACCTCTTGGCTCTGTGACATTTGAAAATTTAAAATCTTTGGACCTTACTTTCACCAATAAAATTAGAGGATTGGACAAGATTTTTTTTAATGCTTCCTTTGGTTCTTGCATTTTTTATCTTTGGCAGACAGGTGAAGAAAGACTAATACCAAATATATGCCCAAATTAACAAGAAGTATTAAAGGCTGAATTATTTTTATGAAGATCTTAAAACAATGACCTTCTTTCTGAGATGAGCAGCTAGAGGAGGAGAATGTGAGAAGGGAGTTGACCCAAGGTTGAGCTTTTGTTGGCTTTCAGTTGTCAAAACCTTTTTTCTTCCTTGATTTCTGTGACATTTATATTCAGTTCAGGAACAGCATTTCCACATTTCTGATTATTCATTTTATTAAAAAATAAGAAAATAAGATGGTTATTTGCCAGAACACTGTGTTTAGTGATGGAAGCCCTGTCTGTCCTTTTTGGGTCACTCACTAAAAAGAGTTGTGCCCCTTCACATCTATGAAGAGTAGTGTGAAAGAATACATTTTCTTTTGTCCCTCTGCTTTGGCTTCGCTCCCCCCATTGAGCTTTATAATTTATTCACTCTTCTTGGTTATAAAGCCTTTCAATTTAGCCAAATGAAATTATATTCTCTGTTATGTAATTTATTTTGCAACCAGTTTGAGAACTTCCAAGAGACACTCCAATTTCCATGGTGTAAGAAGGAGAAATTGATCTTAGTCTGGGCATGATGGGCAACCAGGCAACTGCTTAGTATCTGTAATCCTTTTACATATTTCTTTACTATTTTGCCTAATATTCTGTGCCTCTGAAATTGCCCTTTTAAATCACTAATCATATGCATTTTGTAAAAAGTTAATGGTGTCAAGTGTAAGTAGGAAGGGTTGAAAAGTGGGAGCCACAGTTCAGCTGAAAGCATGTGATTATCTTCCTTTTAAAGATGCCCAAAACCCTGGGGTTTCTCTTCCCTCTACATCCGCCCAATTACAAAATCCTTCTTATTTTATTTTAAATATCCCGTGAATTCATGCTGTCCTCTCAGTCAGCATTACCCTAATTGTCTGTAAGCTATCCATTTGTCAATAAGACCATTATCAACAAGCCTTCTAACTGACTCAAGCCTAAAGCTACTCTCTTCCATTCTCTGTGTCACTATTGCTGCTATCCAAAACGTGCTAAAGATATCACTCTCTTCCTTACTACTCTTCAGTGATTCTTCATCACCCATAGCAGTAGTTCTAAAAAACTGATGTGCATAAGAATCACTTGGGGATTTTCTGATTTAATATGTTTGGAGGTTCTGATACATATTGTTCTTAGACCCCACACTTGGAGAAACCCTGACTCATAGCTAATGTGCTAACAGCTGTTGAGCTTGTACCCCATGCCAGGCACTGATCTAAGTACACTGTGGTTACTAATTCATTTAATTCTCACAACCATCTTGTGACATAGAAACTATCCTGCTGTTTCCTGTTAAAAAATAAGAAAATAAGATGGTTATACAGATGATACTGTTAAGGATAAGTCCAAGCTTTTTGTCATGGCCTTCCAGAGTCCTGACCCACGCCTGTTTTTTTAACCCCCTTGGTTGTCACACCTTCCCTGTCCCTCCTTGCACTGGAAATCCAGTAATACTGAACTGCATATTGTCTAAAAGTACCATCTCTTTTCATGTATTTGTGCTTTTATCATGTTCCTGTTTCCTGAAGCTTCTTTCCCCGGCCCTTTCTTTACTCAAGGCCTTCCATTCAGAAATCATCTCTAAGTCTTTCCTAAATATAATCCCTAATCAGATTAGTTGACTCTTGTATATTTCAGAACATTTTGTGCATACTGCAATCATAGGACTAGAAATGGCATTTTCTAGAAATGATTTGTGTCTCTTTCTCTTCTCCTTAACTCTTGACTGAAGCTACTTGAGGGTAGAAACCTGGTGATTTTGCTTTGTAACTCCATCCCGTGCTATGCTGTTCCACATAGAGTAGGGGCTCAGTAAAGTATCTTTGTGCACTTTGAAAGTAACTGAGGCTAGATTTAGTTCATCAGTGTCATTCCTCCATTTTGTATTAGGATAATGGAGATGGATTTGTAGAATCTTGTAATACACAGAACTACTAACGGTGAATTATGGTGGGAGAGAATTTTATTGGATTAAGATAGTTAAGTGGTAAACTAAGGAATTATAATTAAATAGTAAAGGAGATGAATATGTGTGGGAAAAGAGGATCATAGTATATTTAATGTGAGATACTTATGTGTTGAGATTAGATTTTTAGAAATTATATGATCCATGTTAGCTCTTTTGTAATTTGCTTTTTAAGAATTCCTCTGCATTATATTTGCTTATTAGAAAAAGACACCATCATTACACTTATCTTTTTAATATGTACATGAATGTTTAACAAATAGAGATTTTGAAAGTTAGTAATATCTAAAGCCTAACTAGATAGAAATAGCTTGACATATTGGGTGGGCCCTGGCCTATTCATGCCTGAAGGCTGTGTGTTGGATAGCAGGCAGAAGTCCTGCCTTATTTTAGAGCTCATTGATAAACTAGTTTTAAGACTTGAACTTGTAACCTTTGTTTTCCTACCAAATGATATGAGTGAAATTTTAACTTTCAAATGTTAGGTTATCTTAAAGTTCTTTTGCTGATGTTATTCTCTTAAAAATAGGCAAAACACAGACTATTACTATCTTAAGAGTTCTACATGTGACTTGCAGAAATTCTGAAGTACTTCATACATGACATCAATATATTTGACTTTTTAGGTAAAATTTTTCATGGTTTTATGGAATGTTAAGTGTTAATTTTAATAAAAATATTACACAGCCATAGAAACGTATTAATACAGTTTCATTTGTTTGGCAAGGTCTGAATTTAAACAAAACAGGACAATTTTTAGCTATTTTTCCTCTGGTATTCAATCGTATATATATATCTATATATATATTTTGTAGGGAGGTAATGCTGCCTTCTAGGTATAAAGAGGCGGTAAAGTCATTTGCTTTATGTCGTTTTAGCTGCAGACATTCAATACTGCTGCGCCTTGTCAAGATGTCAAACAGCTGACTAATGGAGTTGCCATGGCACAAGTTCTTCATCAAATGTAAGCAGTGGTTCAGACTCTTCCTGAATGGATTGTAAACCCAGTATACTAAGGAAGAAAACTTAGATTTGTTTTCTAAAGTTTATTGAAACTTTATTCTATTCAATGATGACACGCATATGGTAGCAACGCATTCTTGCAACTAGGGAACTAAGAAGTTTACCGTCAGATTATTCCTTGCTTGTTCATAGAGATACATCTTAATTAAATGAGCAATCAGGATTCTAGTTTTAAACTTGTTCTGGTTATGTTCACAAGTTATAATGACTGGGAAAGAAACAGGTTAAGTGAATGTTATAATTGCTTATAATGTTTCCTTCAGTTGCACTATTGTCATTTTAAGGTATCAATGCATAGAGATTATTATTTTAGAGATAATTGAAACATAAAATACTGGGTTTGGAAAAAACATTAAATTTTAAAATCTCTATTTGAATTAATAGTAGTAATTGTATGAATCTACCAATAATGAAATGATGTATAAATGAAATTTGAAGTCACAAATGCTGGGGAACCTTATCTAATAAAGTGATTCTGTTTGGGTTAGGCCCTTTTTATATAATTACATAATATCAAAAGTTCCTAAATCCATTATTTCCTAATTTTTGCCAAACCTTGTGCAAGGATTAGGGTTATAATGTCTATAATATGAGCTGTACCCTTAGTAGGACAAACAGGGCCAATTCTGCAGTCATAATTTATTAATTAATAGTCATATTGATTTTGTATTATCTTACTTTCATGATAATATATCTTCAGTGAGACCAGAATCCTGTCTCTGCTACATTGTTTTATAGTCAGAGATATTTTATTTAATTGTTGCCATCATTTTATAAAGGTTTCTTGTGATTGACATTGAAAACTCTGTAGATGGTTAGCAAAAATTCTTTACCACTCTTAGAAAAACAACATAAAACAGTATCACAATCCTAATAATTTGGAATCTTTAAAATGATCTAATTTGAATAGACAGATTTTATGGTTAACTCAACATTAACACTTTCAGAGACAAACTTAACACGTTAACATTGGGGGGGGGCAGTTATTCTAAAATATGCCCTACTCTCCTGTTTTCATAAAAATGTTTCCTAAATAGTTTATTTATGTATACTCTGATTGGTTTCAAAGTGATTTAATTGGTCAGAGCCACACACTCTGAGTATGGTCCTTTCTTGATGATTTGGGGAAGGCATCATTGTGTTTTGTCCTTACAGTGTACACTTTGCCTGGTCTCACTGCGGTGTGTTGTGGGTATTGGTGTAGATGGAAGGCTGGTGTGCATTCACTCACTTCAACAGTGCCATCCTAAGATGTCATTTATATGCTTTGAGGTGACTTTAGTAGCTTTGTATCACAACACGATAGAAGAGACCTGTATTTATTCTGATATGATGCATATGGCTCTTTGACCTCCTATACTCCAGCACTGTGCCTGGTGTTTAGAGTAGGGTCAGGTCAGTTTTATTAAACTGTATCCTTTATCACCAACTCATTTTTCCATAATTTGTTGGATTCTGCTGTTAGTGCTGATCCTCTGTGTCTCTGATTTTTCTTTGTGTTCTCTCTTTAGTATCTTATTGTCTTCTAATACGTTTTCTGCAGGAGTAATAAAATAGCCAACCAATCAGAGAGCTCTCTTTCTTCATAAAACAAATGACAGTGACCTAAAACTGGACCTAAACCTCTTTTTTGCTTCATTTGCCTGTTTTTGCATGTACCTAAGTGTCTAAGCCTCCTTATCATCTAAGGACCATTTCAAAGTTATTTTTCTTTTTGAACCCCCTTCCAGATTTGTAGCTTTTCAGAAGTCTGGATCCAGATAGTGAAACTTACAGCATACATTTTCCCCTAGTTGGGTCAGTGTATCATATTCTTTATAAAAGGACAAACTTTACCATATTTCTTTGAACATTTCAGAGCACTTTATATGTTTCAATTTATTCTGTATTACATTTATGGCTATTGTGCCTCGCATCAAATCACATCAAAGTTGTTAAGATGGTAAGGGAAATTTTGCTTTTTAAGAAAGTAGCAAAGTTTAACAAATAATTCTTTCATGATTTACCTGAGGCAGATATGCTTCTAAATAATAAAATCTTAAAAATCAGTGCCCAAACTATCTGACTTACACATAGGGAGTCATGGAATTATTGCTAGGGTTCAACAGTTCCTTAATTATCGTATAGTCTGAATACATAGTATGTATGTCTCTTTTTTAAATGTATGTAAGAGCTGTTGTTATGTAAAAAACACACGTGGGAAAATCTATAGCTACAACTGTATTAGTTTCCTGGGGCTGCCATAACAAAGTACCACAGACCGGGTGGCTTAAAACAACAAAAATTTGTTCTCTCATAGTTCTGGAGGTTATAAGTCCTAAATCAAGGTATTGGCTGGGCCTTGCTCCCTCTGAAGCCTCTAGGGCAGGGTCCTTCCTTGCTGCTTCCAGCTCTGGTAGCCCCAGGCATCCCTTGGTTTGTGGCAGCATAACTCCAATCTGTGTCTCCGTCTTCATGTGGCCATCCTCCCTCTGTGTCTCTGTCTGTGTCTCCTCTCCTCTTCTTAGAAGGATACCAGTCATATTGGATTAAGGCCCACCCTAATTTAATATGATCTCATCTTAACTACATCTGCAAAGATCTTATTTCCAAATAAGATCCCATTCACAGGTATGGGGGGTTAGGCCTCGAACATATCTTTTTGGGGGACATAATTCAACCCACAACAATTATAAATAGTGTATGTCACTTCCCCCAAAAGAAAGGCTTAGCTCTGTCACTTTAAGCATCAGATAACTTCTCTGCTTTTTAAAATTTTCTTTGACCAGACATTTTCACAAGAGGGAAAGGAATGAGACAGAAAATATAGAATATTCAGAGACCTCAAGTATCATGCACTTATTTGTTCATTCACTCATGAATGATGAATGTTTAATATTTGAGCATTTAAAATGCTAAATCATGATAGCCAACATCTGAGTATTTACTAATTATAAGACATTTTTGTTTACCTTATGCATGTTATTTCATTTAATTTTTACTCTTCTCTGAGGTAGACATTATTTTTATCCAAAACTTACAGATGAGGAAATAGAGGTTTAGAGAGGTGAAATGACTTTTGTAAAGTCAAATAACGAGTAAATAGCAAAACCAGTTTGCTAGTAAATAACCAGTAAAGAGCAGTAAATAGCATCCGTTTGGCCCGACTCTAAAGCTAGTGCTCTCAGTCAGCTGTAATCATTGAAATCTAGTATCTTGGACCCCTCTTGATAGATTTTTAAATGAAAGGCCAGAAGTGCATGTCCAAAATACAGATCACAATTTGATGTGTTAAGCACAAAAGGCATTTTGATTATTCAAGAGGAATAGTGTCAGTGTCCATTGAAGCAACACAGCTACGTTGTGCACAGTAACCAGTAGGCATTAAATACTACCTGTGTTTAGTTGGTAAAATTGTTGAAGACAAATACCATGGTGGAGTTGTTAAAAACTAATCGTGTAGTGATTCCAACTTAGTTTTATTAGAAAACAACTGGACCATATTTTCCTTCCTTAGTCTCGTGTTCCCGTCTTATTTGGTGCCACTTGAGTTTCACGGAAGTTCTGGAAAATATAAGAAAAAGAGCTAATTGTTGGGGCCAAGAGTCTAGTTAAGGCATGTAGATGTGGCAATGCAAAAAAGTAAAAGAAGGATATCTCAAGAGAGTTCTTAGGTTGGATATCAAGTTTAATAGTGGGAAAGATTGGCTGCCATTATACTTGTTTGAGAAGGATGAATTTGTTTGTAAGAAAGCAGGAGATATATTTTTATGGAGAAGTTAGATAGTATTTCTCAGTTGGGGTATTATGGGCTGAATATTTGTGTCCCTTCAAAATTCGTATGTTGAAGCCCTAACCCCCAGGGTCTTGGAGATGGGGCCTCTAAGTAAGTAAGGTGAGGTCATAAGAGTGGAGCCCTGATCCAATAGGATTAGACTCCCTATAAAAAGAGACAGAGAGAGCTCACTCTTTGTCTGCACATGTACAAAGAGGTCATGTGAGCACACAGCAAGATGGCAGCCACCTGCAAGCCATGAAAAGAGGCCACAGAATGAAACCTACCTTGCCAGCATCTTGATCTTGGACTTCCAAGCTTCCAGAACTGTGAGAAATAAATTTCTGTTGTTGAAGCTACCCAGTGTGTGGTATTTTATTACAGCAGCCTAAGCGGACTAAGACATAAGGCTAAAGTTGATTTGGGGTGGTAAGGATGACAAGGAGGAATATAAGACAAAGGGAGGAAACGCTAGAAGAGGTTATCTCTAGATCCATTTTGTAAAGGTAATTAGAATGTAATTATAGAATCATATATGAAGATTTTTTTAGAGTCAGTTGGAAGACTGGTGTAGTAGTCAGGATTCTGCATGGACATCCACATAGAAAAAAAAAAACATGATCTAGGCATCTAAATGTAAAACCATAAAAATTCTAGAAGATAATATAGGAGACAATGTAGGTGACTATGGATTTGGCAGTTTTTAAATACAACACCAAAAGCCTGTTCCATGAAAGAAAAAAATTGATTAAATTGAACCTCATTAAAATTTAAAAACTGCTCTGTGATAGATACTTTTAACCGAATGAAAAGGCAAGCCACAGACTTGGAGAAAATATTTGCAAGACACATATCCAATAAAATACTTGTATCCAAAATATGCAAGGAATTCATAAAACTCAACAGTACAACCCAATTACAAGATGGGCAGAAGATCTGAACAGAAACCTCACCAAAGAAGATATACAGATGGCAAATCAGCATATAAAAAATCCTTAACATCACATGTCATTAGAGAATTGCATATTTAAATAACAATAAGATACCACTACAAACCTATTACAAAGGCTAAAATTAAAACAAAACCCTGACAATACCAAATGCTGACAAAGATGTGGAGCAACAGAAATTCTCATTCATTGCTGGTGGGAGTACAAAATGGTAATGCCACTTTGGAAGACAATTTGGCAGTTTCTTACAAAATTAAACATTCTCTTACCATACGATTCAGCAGTCACACTCCTAGATATTTATCCAAATGAGTTGAAAACTTACATCCACACAGAAGCCTACATGTGGATGTTTATAGCATCTTTATTCGTAATTGCCAAAAACTGCTACCAGGATGCCTAGATTGAGATATTTAGTAAATGTTTGTTAAAGATGTTAATGACTTAAGTAATTTATTATGAGAAGTTCCAAAAGAAATCCTTAGGAATAACAAAAAACTCAGTGGGGTTCAATTAAATAATATTTACTATTCTCATTAAGGACAGGCTTTAAGATATAAAATAACTTTCTCTATTGATTAAGTTTGCTGTTTTTTATGTAATAAAAACGTTTTAATGTTTAGCATTTCTATTTTTGTTTTAGTGATGTAGCTTGGTTCAATGAATCTTGGTTAAGCCGAATTAAAGAGGATATTGGTGACAGCTGGAGAATAAAGGTATGCAGAATAAGTGGTAGAAGCAATTGGTCCAATCACTGGTTCTAAGATTAGCACTAAGCTCAACTAAATTTTTTTACATTAATTTAAGAATGCATTTTGTTATGTACAGTTCGAGTTTTGACACTTGTGTGTGTTCTTATGTAACTACCATCATAATTAGATATACAACATTTCCATTAACCCATAACATGCACTTATGCCCCTTCCCAGTTAATCCTCACTCCTGACTCGGCCCCAGGTTGCCACACGTCTGCTGTCTGTCACTATAGATTTCTTTTCTAGAGTTCCAGATAAATAGAATCAGGAATTATGTTCTCTTCGGTACTCTTTGTGTCTAGCATCTTTTACTCAGTGCAATGCTTCTAAGTCTCATCCACGTTGCCTGTATTAGTAGTTATTCCTGTGGTGAGTAGTATTTCATTGCATTGATATACCACAATTTACTTAGCCAGTCACTTGTTGATGGATGTTTGAATTGTTTCTGATTCCTCTCTCTTTCCTAATATTGGTAATTTATGTCTTTTGTAGTTTATTCTTTGATAAATCTGGCCTGATGTTTTTCTATTTTATTGATTTTTTTTCCCCAAGAGCTATCTTTTGTTTTCTGTTTTATTGATTTCCTCTCTGATCTTTGTTATTTCGTTTCTTCTCCTTACATCTGCTCTTCTTGTGTGTGTGTGTGTGTGAGGAAGACCAGCCCTGAGCTAACATCCATTGCCAATCCTCCTCTTTTTGCTGAGGAAGGCTGGCCCTGGGCTAACATCCATGCCCATCTTCCTCTACTTTATATGGGACGCTGCCACAGCATGGCTGACAAGCAATGCATCAGCGGGCGCCTGGGATCAGAACCCGCGAACCCCGGGCTGCCATGCCTGAACTAAACCAGTGCGTCACCAGGCCAGCCCCTACTCTTCTTTTTCTTCTTAAGGTGGAAGCTTAAATCATCAGTTTTAGGCCCTTTTTTCCTAACATTCAGCACTGACTTAGTCACATTCCACACATTTTGACATACTGTATTCTTATTTCATTCAGTTCAAAGTATTGGTAATTTCTCTTGTGATTTTTCTTTTGATGCATGGGTAAATTTGAAGTAGGTATTTCAAATTCTAAATATTTGAGGATTTTCTAGGTACTTTTCTTTTATTTATTAATTTCTAATTTAATTCTGTGTTGGTTTGAGAACATACTCTGTATTGAGAAATTCTTTTACATTTACTGAGATTTATTTTATGACCTAATATACAGTCTGTCCTGGTGAATATGCCATGTGCACTTGAAAACACAGTGTATTCTGCATTCTGTAAATATGGAGTATGTCAGATTTGTCGATAGTACTATTTACATCTTTTATGTTTTATTTGTTTTCTTTCTGATTATTCTATCAGTTGAGGGAAGAGTCCTTAAATCTGTAACAATGATTGTGGATTTGTTAATTTCTACTGTCAATTCTGTTAATTTTAAATCATATAATTTGAATCTCTGTTACTAGGTTTATATACATTAATTTGTTTATATCTTCTTGATGGATGTATTTACTTATCATTATGAAATGCCTCTCTTTGTTCCTGGTAATATTCTTTGTTCTGGAGTCTAATTTGTCTGATATTAATGTACCCACTCCAGTTTTGTTATGATTTTTTTCTTTTGTTTGTATGTGAGGAAGACTAGCCCTGAGCTAACATCCGTTGCCAATCCTCCTCTTTTTTTTGCTGAGGAAGACTGGCCCTGGGCTAACATCCGTGTCCATCTTCCTCTACTTTATATGGAACGCCGCTACAGCATGGCTTGAGAAGCAGTGCGTAGGTCCACGCCTGGGATCCAAACCTGCAAACCCTGGGCCGCCAAAGCAGAGCGCACGAACTTAACTGCTATGCCACTGGGGGGCCCCTGATTATTTTTGTTTTAGTATATCTTTTCCTGTTCTTTTAACCTCTCTGTGTCTTTATATTGAAAGTGTTTTATGTAGACACCTAATAGTTGTAGTTGGGTCTTGCTTTTTTATTCAGCGACAATCTCTTTATTTGGTTCTTTTTAAAAAAAATCTTCCATTTCTTTTCATATATTCCTGTTTTCATTTAAATCCTTGAACATTTTTAAACTAGCAGTTTTAGCATTATTATCTGCTATTCTTTCCTCTCTCTTTCTGGGCCCATTTCTGTTGATTGAGTTGTCTCCTCATTATGGTCCACATTTCCCCACTGCTTCACATGTGTAGTGATTTATTTGATGCTAGACAGTGTGAGTTTTATTGTTGAATGCAGAGTTTTTTGTATTCCTTTAAAGAGTGTTGGACTTTGTTCTTGCAGACTGTTAAGATACTTGTGAATGAGGTTGATCCTTTCAAGGTTTTGGGAGGTGGGAGGCAGATCTAGAGTTATTTTTTCCTCTAGAGCTAGATTAGATCCACTGCTAAGTTGTGACCTTTTTGGGGTCTTTGGTGAATGCTTGTCTGTACAGCATAGTCTCCTCTCTGGCTAGTGGGAATTTCAACAATTCTGGCCTTGTGTAATCACTGGGAATTGTTCAGTATATAGTTCCCTGGATTGTTCTTTCCTTGGAAATTATTTTTGTTTAATCTCATTGAGTTTCACCCATGCACATGCAAATTAGTGTTCAGCCAAAGAGTCAAAGGAACCACTATGCAGATTTCTGGAGCTCTTCCTTTCCATAGCTCTCATCTCTTCATTTGTCCTGCAAATTCTAACTACCTTGACCTTCCTGCACTTCTGATGTATATCTCCTCAACTCAGTGAGAACGTCAGGCTTTGTTTAGTTTCCCCCTCCCTGTGCATGGTATGAAAATTGCATGCTGGGAGAAATCTTGCACTAGTGTAGGGCTCATCTTTTTTGTTTTCTGTCTTTCAGAAGTTAGTTGCCTGTTGTCTAAAGCTTGAAAACAATTGTTCCTTATATTTTTTCCTGTTTTCTAGTTGTTTGTGGCAGGAAAGTCTAGATCCTGTTACTCACTTATGACTGAAGGTGGACATGCTCATAGCTAAGTCTTTAAAATTGGTGCTTGAATTCCTTGTGACTCACTTTAAATAGAATCACGCTGGTTAAACTAAGTATGAAGACATTTCTGCTTTTAATCAAAGTCTGGTTCAAGTTTTGATGTTTAAAAATTATCATCTATCTAAAACTCTAATATTAAATGTTGTCATTTTTATCAGGGAGAAGTTTTTATTGTCTTCCACCTTGGCATACATTTTCTTTCATTATTAATATAAACTAATTTATTTAATTCTTATTCTCTTTCCCCATTAGGCTAGTAATTTAAAGAAGGTACTTCAAGGAATTATGAGTTATTACAATGAGGTATGAAAAACGTCTGACTTTGTTTAAATACGAGATGCTGTGTGATAGTTATATTGATGCTGAAAAATGACTTGGCTTTTTGTTTATAACATTTTACTGGAATATAATTCATAATTGGAATAGGCTGTTGTTTTTTGCCATTTTTAGAACACTCAAATTTTGTGAACATAAACAGGCTTTAAACTTAATACATTGATTTGTAAAATAATGTTGCTTCTATATTGATACTCTTTAAATTGATTATTTTCTCAAATAGAATTAACCTCCTCTTTATGTAATTTGATTGTATGCTATACTATAAAGTAGACCTTATAATTAAATTGAAGTAATTTCCTATTTAAAACATTATTTTGATATTTCTTTCCAATGTAAACAACTGCAAAGATATACTGTGAAATTATGCTTGTGCAAGTGAATTGGGGGGAAAAGCGCAAAATAAAAGTAATATTAAAGTCACATTAGATAGTGCATTATTCGAGTAGTTTTTTTTTCTTATTCAGCATGATAAGTTCTGTATTAGGATTATTTGATTTAAGAAAGTTTATTGCTTAATGTTTAGAAGCTTTTGGTTTGGTTTTGCTATTAAAGAATTTGTTTCAATTTTTTAAGTTGTCACACAATTACAATTTAATTTCTTCCAAATAACTTTGACTGAAATTTTTCAATTCATTAATGCCTAAAACTCATTTTGAAGCTTTCTTTAATACCAAGAAAACTTTTTAATAAGCTAAAAAAAAGAAGAAAGCTAAGGCCAGGAAAGATTAATCCATTAGATTTGTTGTTCATTTGTAAAAGTGTGACTATTTATTGTGGTTTCTGTTAATAGAGCATATGTCAAAATATTATGAATATCCTTTGACTTAACATAAATCTGTTTACTTTTTAATGGAAAGGCATAAGTTTTGTCATAATAGATTAGGACAGGGGTTAAACAATCCCTTTCTCTGACAGTGGGATCAAAGAATATTTGGTGTGAAACCATTTTAGTTGATTTTGGTTAGTTGCTCCAAATTTGGGGAGATTGCTTGAATTTTGCTAACTGGTTTTAGTCAATAACTATGGATGTGTCATTT
Organism: Tapirus terrestris; assembly: GCA_004025025.1. Taxonomy (NCBI): domain Eukaryota; kingdom Metazoa; phylum Chordata; class Mammalia; order Perissodactyla; family Tapiridae; genus Tapirus; species Tapirus terrestris. The sequence continues at coordinate 16,170 of PVID01001808.1, forward strand.
AATTTATCTGAGTCATTTCATGAATCTATTTATAATTTATTTTCCTTGTAGTAATTAAATGTAGTAAATTCTTTGTAGCCTACATAAATGATCTAACTTATTGTTTCAATACTGCAGTTTTTGGGGCAACAGGTTTCTGAAGAACTGATCCCTGATTTAAACCAAATAACTGAATGTTCAGATTCCGTGGAGCTTGGGAGGTTGCTCCAGCTTATTTTAGGTTGTGCAGTCAACTGTGAGAAGAAGCAAGGTGAGTGAATTTCAGTCATTTGAGGATGTCTACTTTCTAGAAACAACCTACATTGCTATAGAAAGTAGCATAAAAATGTACTACTACGGGTTGGCAGAAAGCACCCTAAAGTACAGTAGCCAGAAGATCTGATTCTAGTGCAGCTCTGCCATTAAAAAGCTATAATCTTGAGTCTCCTAATTGTACCTGGATTCTGAAATTCATATTCAGTGGTTAAATAAAATGTATTTTAGTTTACCTTAATATATTCAGTGTTTGGGACTTAGTGGATAGTCAATAAAAATTGTACTTATTCATTTGATACATTATGTCTTTCACATGTGAAAGATAGAACCTTAGGTTGATCCAGATTTTTATAAACAAATATGCAGCAACTAAACTATAATTCAGGCTTTTTCAGATGATGTTCTGCTCTTTTCAGAAGAATCCCTGTCCAGCGTATCCTGCAGATAAGCAGTCTGATGATATAAATGGAATTGGTGTATAATTTGGTATATCCAAACACAGTGATCCATATCATGCTGAGTTTTGCAAAAAGAGCATTTTTGGTAGAATGTAGTGAATAAAATGATGAACTGAACAGACCAAGGGCTGCTTCCCTTGGGGGCTTGCATCAGTCTGGGTGGTGCGATCTTTGATGCTGATGTTTTTTGCATAATTTGTCCAAACTTGGTCTTAGTACATCACTATATAAGAAAATATACGATGCTTAAGCCAGTAAAATACTTTAAGCCAGGACCTTAGGAAACACATTCAATGTTATCCACCTAATTAATAGAGCATATGAGACAGGATAAATTCAGTAAAAACAAATTCAGTAAGGAGAAAAATAAAATACATGAAATCAATTGTGATTTATTAATAAAAAGGGGATTGGGTATCAGAAAACTTTGATATTAGTCCATCTCTGTCATTAACTAGCTGATTTTTCTAGGGCAAGTCAGTACTTTTCCATAGGCTTTTATTTCTCACAGATAATGTCAAAGATCTATGTTTTGGGTTTTTCATAAAAGTAAGGAACATTTCATCATGGAAAATTAAACTTTCTGTAAATGTTTAATTACAAATTGACGAATTCATTTGTAAATTAGCAATTTTCTATTTTTGTGATCCTTTTTATTTTTTATTTGATTGATGCTTTGTTTCTATTGCAGTTACTGGTTATAACATCTTTTTGCATAATTAATTTTAGCACATTTGTCAGTTTTGTCTTTTTCAAAGAACCAATTTTTGGCTTTGATTCTATTTTGTTTGTACTATTTAATGTCTGTTTTTATCTTTTATCTCATTTCTTCTATTGGGAATTAATCAATTCTTTCTATTCTAAGCTATAATTGACATTTTAAGTGGTAATTTTCCCTTAAGTTATGATTTTGTTACCTCCTACAAACTTTGATATAATATGTAGTATTTTCATAATTTAGTCTAAGCATTACTTAGCAATTTTGTCCTCAGCTGTTTTAAAGGAAATTTAATTCCTGGATACATAAATAAAAGCTTATTAGCAGGTAGTAAATATAAAGAAATAGTTTCATTTTCATTATTTAAAAAATCAGAATTATCTAATTGGATTTGTTTTGGAAGTATGTGTCTGGGTTCCCAATTTTTAGGAGTGAGCAGATAAATGAAGAGCAACTTTTAGTAATTTAATTAAAATTTAAAACCAGAACACCTGCAGAATATAAAACAGCTTCTACACCTTTATACTTTGCAGTGAGAATTGATTTTCAAAATGATTCCGAGGTATTGCAACAGGCTCAATCTTGAAGGAATGAACTAGTTTGGTTAACAGTACCTTGTTTATCTTGGTGGGGAAAGAGAGAATTTTTATGAAGGTTTCAGCAGACTTGAAACACTCCATTATCCAAAAAATTCAGTTAAAGGAAAGTATTCTATTGCCCGTGCACTCTCTAGTTGTCTTCCCTTCCCCGACCCGTAGCACTTAGTGGTCGGGTGCATACCAGAATATATCCGAATCTTTGTCCAGTTCTTGGCTTCACAAATACAAGAAAGAGAACTTCTAGAAGTTTTCCAGAAGAAACATTAGAACAATAAAAGTTTTGGAAAATAATAAGTCTTTCAAATTTTTGGAAAATAGTTTTAGGTGGAGAACATACAGTTGAAGTGGATTTAAATCTGCAAATATGTGAAAGACTCTCATAATTCCTTATTTCTCATTGAGATAGAATCAACTTAATTTATTGCATGTGTGTTTGTGGTGGGTCTAAGGGTCTCCTTGAGATGAGACCAGGTGGATGCTGAACAGGTGTTTATAGGAGGCTGTATAAGTCCCTTCTTGGAAAGCCTTCCTGAAATGAACTTTCTGAAATGTAGGTGATAGAATGAAACTTTCTGGCCTTAAGATTGTAGGAGTTCATTTAATACATGTGAATTCATCCTATAATACTGAATATTTAACAAGAGGGAAGAAATTGTCATAATTGTTTCAAGATTAATTGCAATTTCTTGTCTTTCTCTTCCTCTAAGAAAATTAGAGGTTTTCTTCTTTAAAATAAAACATTTAAAAATATTTACATGACTATTTTCAATTCTCCTTGTTTCTTTTCATTGGACATATTTCTTATGGAAAAATAATGTACCTGCATAAAAAATTATGTGTGGTAAATGAATTTTTTTACTGTTAATTGAATGGCTAAAGTACTGTCGGTAAAGAGTAGATATTTTTTCAGAACTGATTTTTTTTTTAAATCACAGAACATATTCAAAATATAATGACACTGGAAGAGTCTGTTCAGCATGTGGTCATGACTGCTATTCAGGAGGTGAGTTATACCATGTTCACATAGGCAGGAAAATCCTAAACCACATTATATAAATCTTTTCACATAACTTTATGGATGTGTATGTTTGTGTAAACTTGCCCTTTGCAGCGGGTTTGCTTATCTTTAGTTATTGTGTCTTTTCTTTTTTTTTTCGAATTATCTTACAAAGACTTCAAGCCCAATTTTAGTACCTCTGCATTTGAAAAGATAAATTAATATTGTCAGGTTCCTTTCAATAACTTCAACTAAACAAGATAAACAACCTCTGCCCAGATAGGAATTTTTATTTCTTCTCTTTTTTCTGCCAGTTAGAGCAAACTTCCCTGGAATTTTAAAGTATGTGTGTATCTCTCACTCTCTCGTATGCGTTTTCAGAATGTTAGAATTGTGAGCAATTGTGGTGATACTTAGGGTTTGGAGCCAGGTAGACTGGGTTCAAGCCAGGCTAGTCATCTCAGTTGAACCAAAGATTCAGAATTCACGTGGTGCCTGTTCAGTCTTGAAATCGGACTACCTGGCTGAGATGAAGCGCAGTGCAGAGGAGACCTGAGGGACAGTGGAGTGGGGGTTGGCCTGGACAAGCGAAGTTTGGCAGGGGCATGACTGAGAGGAGACGTTACAGAAGGACTTGAGAAGTCTGCATACTCTGCGTTGGCATTGTTGGTTTGAATTCAAAGCATCACTGCACGTAAATAAATCTGCCTTTCATATGCAAAAAAGTTATTGACTGGATCTTTTCTTTCACATAATAATATTTCCTACTTTTAAAATGACTTTTCAAATTAGGAATTTTGCCATATCACTCATTTAAAGGCTATCTTTTAAAAGTGGTAATTTATGTTGTGGAAGAATCATTTCTTATTATTTAATGTGTTCAGTTTTATTTAGTAATTCATCTTTTAGAATTTGGATTGTAAGTTTTCAGTACACAAGTATTTTAAATATATCTGCATATTTCAAGGACACTTTACTTATAATGTCTTCACTAATATAATGCTTGAACATTGTGTTATTTAGCTTAAAACCTCTATAAAATTTTTGTTGGAATAATATTCTAAGGATCATTAAATTAAGGCAGGGAAAAACTAAATATCAGCATTTTACTGCCCTTTCAGGTAAACATATTTTTATTTCATGAACATTAACTTTATTGTACTTAATTTTATCATTTTACTTTCCTAGTTGATGAGTAAAGAAATACTGAGCTCTCCTACAAATGATGCTGTTGGAGAATTAGAGCAACAGGTGAGTATTTCATGTGAGGAAAATGTTGAAAATGGTGACACAATTCCTTTGCCAATTACTGTCATGATCTGGCTTAATAGGAGAACATATATAAGATTATTTTCCTCTATGAAACTTAGACCTTTTTTTCTGCTATAATATCTCAATTGAATATTATTATGCATTCCTTCTTGAGTGCAAGTAGTGTACTCCAGAGTTTCTGTGATTATGTTCAAAGTGCTGAGTGGCACTGAACTTCCCTTCTGACACTTATAATACATATGTGGCCCATTCTGTATGGTTATACAATTAAATAGTAGACAATTTAAAAAGTTTGTGAGGTTCTTATTTATCTAATATGGTAATGTGATTTCTGTCACAGTTGTTTTCCTCTTTCCTGATACTGAAAAAACAGCTCAGACCCTTTCCCTGGTTTAATTACGTGACTGTTTTGCATGGGGGCAAAGACACTCTCCTCCTGTGTGTAATCCCACCTGGGTTGTAAGGGAAAGGGTACGAGAAGAGGCAAATGCATCAGGTCCTTTTCCTGTTACATTTTTGTACATCTGTTTTTCCTGAGTGTCACCAGTCATCTCAAGAAGTATTTCAAATTAAAACTTTTTCCTGTAAAATTTTTATTTAAATGTAAACATGCTGTATTCTAATTTTTTATGTGATGAAATTAAACAATGCATCCTCTACTACTCTTTTGTTTAAATATTTCACAAGGATTTTCATAAAATTTTATTTCTGTGGGAACTAACTCTTAAATGTTAATGAGACTATGTAAATATCATTCACACAAAAATAACAAGTTAAGACTTATTTGTTAATAGGTAAATTTAAAAACCATTTCCAATAATAATGTATACATATGTTGTGATAAAAGTATATTTTTCAGTTTGTGTCAAAACAGATTTACTGAGAATTAACGACATTTTATATTTCAGCTTAAAACGGCCCTGGAAGAACTTCAGGAAGCACTAGCAGAAAAAGAAGAACTGAGGCAAAGGTGCCAAGAACTAGATATGCAGGTGCGGAAAGGATACCCGAGCTGAGGAAGTTTCCTTTTTAAGTTCACAAGGGTTTCATTTTAATTAATTAATTGGCACAGTGTTTCTGAGGTTGAGTTTCATTTCATGGAGGGACCTTTAAAAGGATTCATTATACGCTTGAATAATAAATAATCAAGCATGAATCTCATAATTATTTTTCTTTTAGAGTTAAAAATTGCTGGCTTAACTACTTCTTTGAGAAGGTCATTCTAATTGTAGAATTTCAACTATTTAGATGAAGCCTTAGTTTTTTTCTTTTCTCAAAAGGGGGAATCAAAGTATCTACTTCATGGAATGTGAATATCAAGTGAGGTCATTTATGGAAGGCCTTAGAAGTGCTTGACTCCCAATAAATGCCAGTGCTAAGTCCGTTTTGCTAACATCTACGTGTGTATGAACACATGTATATAATTCTTGTGTTCATATGCATATAGACGTTACAAAATAAACTTGGCATGAGAGAAAATAGTTAACAGTTAAAGGGGTAGATTGTCAAAGCAGGCCATCCTGTTACTAACAGGCCATGTTACTAGCTGGTTGTGTACTCTCAGGCCAATTACTTAATTTCTCTGTACTTCAGTTTTCTATATTTCAGTTTAAGAAATGTTATGATAATAGTCTGTATCTCCTAGAGTGATCATGAGGGTGAAATGAGTTAATGTACCTAAATCACTTAGAGCAGGGCCTGGCACATAAACACTATGTATGTGATTGCATGTATTGTTGTTATTATTGTTACATGAAAATGCAAATGTGAAGGTCTTGAAAAATTATACAGAAGGTTAAATGTACCATCCTCATATGCTATATGTAAATTGCGTTTTTGTTCAAAAGTTGAGCTACATAAATATTTGACTCTGAAAAGTATGAGGACAAGGAACAAGGGTTATGGTAGCATTATCCTTGCTTGATGAGATAAATAATCTAGAATGATAGGGCTGGGTAATATTTCTAACCCTCCAGGGTTTGCAGGTAAGGAAAAGAGAAGCAACTTGGTTAGGGTGACTCAGCTGCTTAGGGCAGTGACAGCACTAAAATCCAGGTCTTTGAACTTCATCTTTAAAAATCAGGGGCCGGCCCAATAGCGTAGCGGTTAAGTTCATGCACTCCGCTTCAGTGGCCCAGGGTTTGCAGGTTCAGAACCCGGGCGCGGACAGACGCACTGCTTGTCAAACCACGCTGTGGCAGCATCCCATATAAAGTAGAGGAAGATGGGCACAGATGTTAGCCCAAAGCCAGTCTTCCTCAGAAAAAAAGAGGAGGATTGGCAACGGATGTTAGCTCAGGGCTAGTCTTCCTCACAAAAAAAATACAAATAAAAATCAGTCCTCTGTGTCTGAACAAAGCCGATGTTTATATTTGAACAAAGCCAGTGTCTCAAAATTTGGGGGAATTCTACCTGTTCTCCTTTCATCTTTCCTAACCACACTCATCTCACATGTTATAACACATATGCACACACATGCAAAGCATCTGAGATGTATCATTTTCAAATAAGATCATATCCACTCTCCAGAGTGCCTCATATAAGGAAGAGAGGATTGAATCATTCGGGTATTACTGGTCTCATGTAGGATCTCTGTACAGTTTTCTGAGAAGTTCTGTGTTAAAAGATTTGAGTGTTTTTAACACATAATAAAAGAGTCTCTGATGATCTGATTTTAGTTGAAAAATGTAGACATCCCAAGTTTTGGCATTTTAATTCTAGTATTAAAATAGAGTCAACTCTCAACTATCTGCTGTGCACGTGAAATGAATGATTACTGCATATAATCAGAACAAGAAGTACTTTATTAATTTAACAACATGAAATCCATGCAGGTATATATGACATATATCCCAATTGTATAAGGAAAATTGTTTTTAAAAAATGTTTACTTTTAATCATATATAACTTGACAGTGATTTTAAAATTTTTTAAATTTTTAAAAGACCTAACCAAATAACCCAAAAAAGAGAAACAAGCTGTAAGGAAATTCACTGAGGGCAGGTAAACAAGAGAAAGGACATAACCTAATGAAGTTAAATTAAAAGCTGGTAATCAAAGAAAGAAGCAGGTGTATGACACTGACAGAGGTGCTACACTGCAGGCACCCATTGTTCTCTAATCCCCAGCCCATGTAGGGGAATCAACAAAAACCTTGAGACGTCTCACTGCAGTCTACCCAATCAGAAGGAAATTCACCTGTTCATTTCTTCCTATTCTTTCTTTAGACTGGAGAGGAATGGAAATGATGGCTAAGAAACTAAGGCCTGACTCCTTCTGACAGAAACAAAGGCTAGAGGGCTGCCACTGAGCTGGGAAAACAGTTTGATGCCCAGAGGAATTCCTCCATGGGAATGGGATATGCTTCTCACCACTCTGCTATAGGGTACTTAAAGCTCAGAAGTCAGAGGCTAGCCCAGGTGTTGTAAAAAGATGGCCCATTACATCAACTGCCCCCGCCCTTCCCTGGCCATTCACAAAGCTACATAGAGTGGTGTGGAGAGAAAACAGTCCCAACCATAACTTAGAGGGGAAAGTATACTGGTCCTGGGTATAGTGAAGAGGGTGACCAAGAAGTCGTCAGCACTACACCAGAACAAATAGGTATTTTGACTGCCAGCAAAGCATGAATTAGGTGAAAAGCATAAAAGCATGACATCTATGGGATCATTACAGACTAAAAACAGAAATAGAGAACAGCGTGTAAAAGACGGTAGCCAAGCTTAGAAAAGAACTTTTGCTTCATGTGGTATAACGGTTTCATAAGAACACATCAGTAAAATAGACTAGATGAGGGGCGGCCTAGCGGCATATTGGTTAAGTTTGTGTGCTCTGCTTTGGTGGCCTGGGGTTTACAGGTTTGGATCCTGGGCATGGACCTACACCACTCATCAAGCCATGCTGTAGCAGCATCCCACATACAAAATAAAGGAAGATTGGCACAGATGTTAGCTTAGGGCCAATCTTCCTCACCAACAACAAAAAAAAAGACTAGGATGTAGGACAACACAGTGTAGGTTTAAAGGAAATTGCAGATATAGAAACAGATCAGTGATCATGTTTAACACCAAACCTTATTCTAGTTAAGCTGTTGAACTTCAAGATTGAAGGAAAAACAACTCCTCAGTCATTCAGGTAGGAAAGGTAAATCATGCACAAGGACAAGAAAATCAGGCTCCCCAACCCAGTGCCTTAGTACAGAGGAGCAAGGTCCACAGGATGCTGAGGGAGGGAGACAGCGGGAAAACTGGAGGAAGAGCTCAGGTGCAAACACTTGAGTTCTTCTTGAAAAAACGACTTGTGGACACAGTCCAGCCAGCAGGCATGTTTTAATCAAAATAAAGAATGCACAAATGGAGATTCTGTGGTGAAAGATCTGGTGGTGAAGGTAGAATTCACTTAAATACAGAACTGTGTTAGTTCTGAGCAAATTATGGTTATTAATACTGGAACAACTGAAATTCTGATTCAATAAGGAGGAAGTCCTGATTACGTGCACTTTACAAAAAGAAAGAGAAAAAACTCCTCAGGAGATTTTTTTTAATCGATGTCTTAATAGTTTATAACATTGTGATGTTTTAGTTGTACATTACTGTTTGTCATTCACCATATAAATGCATCCCTTCACCCTTTGTGCCCACCCCACATCCCTCTTCCCCCGATAACCACCAAAACAACCAAACTGTTCTCTGCATGTGTTACTTTATATTCCACATATGAGTGAAATCATGCTGTGTTTATCTTTCTTTCTCTGGCTTATTTCGCTTAACATAATACCCTCCAGGTCCATCCATGTTGTTGTAAATGGGACAATTTTGTCCTTTTTTATGGCTGAGAAGTATCCCATTGTATATACATAGCATCTTCTTTATCCAATCATCAGTTGAAGGACACTTGGGTGGCTTCCCCTTCTTGGCTATAGTGAATAATGCTACGATGAACATAGGGGTGCATAAGCCTTAATTGTTAATTTCAGGTTCGTTGGATAGATACCCAATAGTGGGATAGCTGGATCACAAGGTATTTCTATTTTTAACTTTTTGAGGAATCTCCATACTGTTTTCCATAGAGGTTGCACCAGTTTGCATTCCCACCAGCAGTGGATTAAGGATACTGTTTCTCCACAACCTCTCCAACATTTGTTGTTTTTTTTTGTCTTGTGATTATAGCCATTCTAACGGGTGTAAGGTGATAACTTAGTGCAGTTTTGATTTGCATTTCCCTGATGGTTAGTGATGTTGAACATCTTTTCATGGGCCTGTTGGCCATCTGTATATCCTTGGAAAAAATGTCTGTTCACATCCTCTGCCCACTTCTTGATTGGGTTGTTTGTGTTTTTTTTGTTCAGTTGTGTGAGCTCTTTATATATTATGGAGATTAACCCTTTGTCGGATGTATGATTTGTGAATATTTTCTCCCAGCTGGTGGATTGTCTATTCATTTTGATGCTGGTTTCATTTGCCTTGTAGAAACTCTTTAATCTGATGAAGTCCCACTTGTTTATGTTTTCCTTTGTTGTCCTTGTCCGAGTAGACATGGAATTTGAAAAGATCCCTTTATGACTGATGGCAAATAGTGTACTGCCTATATTTTCTTCAAGGGGTTTTATAGTTTTGGATCTCACTTTCAGGTCTTTGATCCATTTTGAGTTAATTTTTGTGTATGGTGAAAGAAGATGGTCTACTTTCATTCTTTTGCATGTGGCTATCCAATTTTCTCAGCACCATTTATTGAAGAGACTTTTCTTTTTCCATTGTGTGTTCTTAGCTCCTTTGTCAAAGATTAGCGGGTCCATAGGTGTGTGGTTTTATTTCTGGGCTTTCAGTTCTGTTCCATTGATCTGTGTGTCTGTTTCTGTACCAGTGCCATGCTGTTTTGATTACTGCAGCTTTGTAGTGTATTTTAAAGTAGGGATTGTGATACCTCCAGGTTTGTTCTTTTTTCTCAGGGTTACTTTAGCTATTCGGGGTCTTTTGTTGCCCCATATGAATTTAGTATTATTTGTTCTATCTCCATGAAGAATGTCATTGGGATTCTAATTGGGATAGCATTGTATCTGTAGATTGCTTTAGCTAGTATGGACGTTTTAGCTGTGTTTATTCTTCCAATCCATATGCATGGGATATCTTTCCATTTCTTTATGTCCTCATTGATTTTTTTCAATAGTGTCTTATAGTTTTCATTGTATAGGTCTTTCACCTCTTTGGTTAAATTTATTCCCAGATATTTTATTCTTTTCGTTGTGTATGCAAATGGGATTATCTTTTTGAGTTCTCTTTCTGTTAGTTTGTTATTAGCATATAGAAATGCAACTGATATTTGTAAGTTGATTTTGTACCCTGCAACTTTGCCATAGTTATTATTTCTGATAGTTTTCCAATGGATTCTTTAGGGTTTCCTATATATAAAATCATGTCATCTACAAATAGTGCAAGTTTCATTTATTCGTTGCCTATTTTGAGTCCTTTTATTCCTTTTTCTTGCCTAATTGCTCTGGCCAAAACCTCCAGTACTATGTTGAATAAGAGTAGCGAGACTGGGCACCCTTGTCTTGTTCCTGTTCTCAGAGGGATGGATTTCGGTTTTTCCCTGTTGAGTATGATGTTGGCTGTGGGTTTGTCATATATGGCCTTTATTATGTCCAGGCACTTTCCTTCTGTACCCATTTTGTTGAGAGTTTTTACCATAAATGGTTGTTGAATCTTGTCAAATGCCTTCTCTGCGTCAATTGAAATCATCATGTGGTTTTTATTCTTCATTTTGTTAATGTGGTGTATCACGTTGATTCATTTGCGGATGTTGAACCATCTCTGTGTCCCTGGTATAAATCCCACTTGGTCATGGTGTATGATCTTTTTGATGTATTGCTGTATTTGGTTTGCCAATATTTTGTTGAGGATCTTTGCATCTATGTTCATTAGCAATATTGGCCTGTAATTTTCCTTTTTTGCATTTTTCTTCTCTGGCTTTGGTATCTGGGTGATGTTGGCCTCATAGAACGTGTTAGGAAGTATTCCATCTTCCTCTATTTTTTGGAATAGTTTGAGACAGATAGATATTAAATCTTCTTTGAATATTTGATAGAAATCTCCAGAGAAGCCATCTGGTCCTGGACTTACTTTTTGGGAGGTTTTTGAGACTCTTTCAATGTCTTTACTTCTGACTGGTCTATTCACATTCTCTGTTTCTTCTTGATTCGGTTTTGCGAGGTTGTATGAGTCTAAGAATTTATCCATTTCTTCTAGATTGTCCAATTTGTTGGCATATGGTTTTTCATAGTATTCTCTTATCCTTTGTATTTCTGTTGTAATTTCTCCTCTTTCATTTCTAATTTTATTCATTTGAGGCTTCTCTCTTTTTTTTCTTAGTGAGTCTGGCTTAGGGTTTGTCAATTTTGTTTATCTTCTCAAAGAACCAACTCTTTATTTCATTGATCCCTTCTACTGTTTTTTTGGTTTCAATTTCATTTGTTTCTACTCTAATTTTTATTACTTCCCTCCTTCTGCTGACTTTGGGCTTTGTTTGTTGTTCTTTTTCTAGTTCTGTTAGGTGTAGTTTAAGGTTGCTTATTTGGGATTTTTATTGTTTGTTAAGGTGGGCCTGTTTTGCTATGAGTTTCCCTCTCATGACCGCTTTTGCTGCATCCCATATAAGTTCATATGGTATGTTTTCATTTTTGTTTGTCTCCAGATATTTTTTGATTTCTCCTTTAATTTCATCAGTGATCCATTGGTTGTTCAGTAGCATGTTGTTCAGTCTCCACATCTTTGTCACTTTCCCAGTTTTTTTCTTGTAGTTGATTTCTAATTTCATAGCATTATGGTCCGAAAAGGTGCTTGTTATGATTTCAATCTTCTTAAATTGATAGAGGCTTACCTTTTCTCCCAGCATATGGTCTTTCCTTAGAACGTTCCATGTGCACTTGACAAGAACGTGTAATCTGCTATTTTTGGGTGTAGTGCTCTGTATATATCTATTCAGTCCATCTCATCTAGTTTTTCATTTAAGTCCATTATTTCCTTATTGACTTTCTGTCTGGATTGTCTGTCCATTGATGTGAGTGGAGTGTTAAGATCCCCTACTATTAATGTGTTGTTGTTAATATCTCCTTTTAGGTTTGTTAATAGTTGCTTTGTGTACTTTGGTGCTCCTATGTTGGGTGCATAGATATTTATAAATGATATGTGTTCTTGGTGGAGTGTCCCTTTTATCATTATATATTGCCTCTCCTTGTCTCTCATTACCCTTTTTATCTTGAAGTCTACTTTGTCTGATAAAAGTATGGCAACACCTGTTTTTTTTGTTTGTTTGCCATTACTTGGAATATTGTCTTCCATCCTTTCACTCTGAGCCTGTGTTTGTCATTAGAGCTGAGATGTGTTTCCTGGAGGCAGCATATTGTTGGATCTTGTTTTTTTTTTTTTTTTTGTGGGGAAGACCAGCCCTGAGCTAACATCTGTTGCCAATCCTCCCCTTTTTGCTGAGGAAGACCGGCCCTGGGCTAACATCCGTGCCCATCTTCCTCCACTTTATACGGGACGCCGCCACGGGCATGGCTGACAAGCAGTGCGTCGGCGGGCGCCCGGGATCCGAACCGGCGAACCCCGGGCTGCCAAGCGCAGACTAAACCGCTGCGCCACCGGGCGGCCCCGGATCTTGTTTTTTAATCCATCCTGCCATTCTGTGTCTTTTGATTGGAGAATTCAATCCATTTACATTTAGAGTGATTATTGATATATGAAGGCTTAATGTTGCTACTTTATCACTCATGATCCAGTTCTTCTGCATTTCTTTTGTTTCTCGTCCCGTGTGTTTCGGACTACTAATTCAATTTCATAGTTCTGTATGATGGATTTCTTAGTTTTCTCTTTATTAATCATATGTGTCTCTGTTCTGAATATTAGTTTAGTGGTTACCATGAGGTTTGTATAAAAAAAATCTCACAGATGAGATAGTCCATTTTCTGATGGTCTCTTATTTCCTTTGACTAAGTCAATTCTGTCCCTTTCCTCTTCCCCTTCTAAGTTATTATTGTCACGACTTATTCCATCTTGTATTTAAAGTGATGAGGTTATATTTATTTTTGGTGTTTTCCTTCCCTTGAGCTTTGATGTTATAATTCAGTGTTTGCTAACCTATTCTGATGGAGAGCTGCCATTTATCTGATTTTGTCTACCTCTGTTCTTCTTGCTCAAAGCTTTGTGTCCCCCTTCTCTTTTTCAGTCATGAGGGCCTTCTTGAGCATTTCTTGCAGTGGGGGTCTTGTGGCAATGAACTCGCTTAGCTTTTGTTTATCTGGGATAGTTATTATTTCTCCATATCTGAAGGATATTTTTGTTAGATGAGTATTCTTGGCTGAAAGATTTTGTCTTTCAGAATTTTGAATATATCATTCCACTCTCTCCTGGTCTATAGAGTTTATGATGAGAAATCTGCTGAGAGCCTGATTGGAATTCCTTTGTATGTTATCTTTTTTTCCATTGCTGCCCTTGGTGTTTTTACTTTGTCATTGACTTTTGCCAGCTTTACTACTATATGCCTTGGAGAGGGCGTTTTGTTGTTGTTGTTGTTGATGTATTTGGGAGATCTGTTGACTTCATTCACTTTTGTATTTCCAGCTCCTTCCCCAGATTTGGGAAGTTCTCAGCTGTTATTTCTTTGAACAAACTCTTTTCTCCTTTTTTCCTCTCTTTTCCCTCTGGAATTCCTGAGGTCTTTATGTTGCATTTCCTATTTGAGTCAGATATTTCTTGGAGAATTTCTTCATTTCTTTTTAGTCTTAGTTCTGTCTCCTCTTCCATCTGGAGCCTTTCTGCATTCCTATCCTCAATAATACTAATTCTTTTCTCCATATTATCCACTCTGTTCTTTAAAGATTCCAGATTTTTCTTTATCTCCTTCATTGTGTTTTTCATCTCCAACACTTCTGATTGGTTTTTCTTTATAGTTTCAATCTCTTTTGTGAAGAAGCTCCTAATTTCATTGAATTGTCTGTCCGTGTTTTCTTGTAATTTGTTGAGCTTTTTTATGATAGCTATTTTGAATTCTCTGCTGTTTAGTTTATATATTTCTGTGCCTGCAGGACTGGTTTCTGGATGCTTATCATTTTCCTTCTAGTCTGAAGATTTAATATATTTTTGCTTTGTGCTGGAGGGTGTGGTTTTATTTTTCCTCATCCTGAAGATATCTGGTTGCAGCTTCCACCTGCCGCCACTAGGTGGGGGTCAATAGCTGTGTATTCCAAGCCTGCTGATATCTATGGACATTCTGGCTGGACTGTAGCGCAGCTGGGCTGAAGTGCTGAGAGTGGCTGAGTTAGGTGCCCAGCGCAGCTGAGCTGGGGCGCCAAGGGCTGGAGGCGTGCTTACTTTCACCTGCATGATCCCAGGGGCTTCTCATTCTTCCCCCATTATCAGTTCCCTGGGGTGTTAGCTTGATGAGGACACCCCCGCAACTGTTCTGTTCCCTCCATGTGGGGGTTCCCCATGGGCTGTGATGGAACTTGGAGAGTGAAGGTTTTCCCTCACAGGGCTGCCCCTGCCCCCCCTTTCTGAGAGCCACGTGGTCTTGGTTTCAGGGTGGCTGTTCTTGGGGAGGGAGGGGAGTTTTCCTTACCTCCTTCCACTTCCTCTGGGGTTTCCAGCACCACTGCCATCAGGGGTAAGGTTGCGCAGATCTCTCAGACATCTTTTTTGTAGTGTGAAAGACCTGTTGGTATATGAATGCCTTTTTTGTTGTGTCTTAGGGGGAAGAGATACAGAGTAAAGCTCGCTCCGCCGTGATGCTGACATCACTTCTCCTCCTCAGGAGATTTTGATGTGATGTTTGAGGAACTCTGGTGTAGTCTCCTAGTTCTGTTCCAGTCAAGGTTATTATGGGCCCTTGGGGAAGTTATGACCTGCTTAGCAATGGCTCTTTCTTGCACCTTTCCCAGACATTGTTCCTAACACCTGGCAGCAGTAGGTGGTGCTCTTTTGCTGACTGCAATGCAGTGGCCAGTTGTTCTTGCTTATAGTATGTTAGAGAAAAGCATACTGATGCCCAGCATTGTACAGATAAGTTTATGTTTTTGAGGCTGTGATTTTCAAACTTTAATATGCCTAAGAATCAGGTGGAACTGGATACAATGTGATAAAGAAGACTCTAGCTATAGAAGTTTATATTTTATTTTTTTAAATAAGCAAATATGATAAAAATTGTGAAGTTAAATCTGGATGATGTGAGAAAATAAATATTTTTGAGCTTTTATTATTTTTTTAGCTTTTTGAACTTTTTCTTTTAAATAGCTCAGAAAGAGAAGAGAGAGAAAAACAGAAATATAGAGAGAGACAGAAGGACAGAGGCAAGTGCAGCATGAACTTAAAGAAAATATCACCATGGGACCTTTTGTTAAAGGAGATTTAGAGCCACTGCTGGACATTTGAAGTCATAGATCTGGGGTGGGTGCAAGGAATTTGCATATTTAATACCCCCTCCCCCACATCTGTGGCTCTGGAACCACAATGTGAAAAATGGATAAGAACAAGGTTGGTTACCCACCAGGTGTTGAAAATTAAATTTGCCCTTGCTCTTTTGCCTTCTTTAGAGGATTCCTACCCAGTTTTGAAGACTAAGGGTATTGTTTCTCCTCTACCAGTCTTTTTATGACAGCCCCTCCCTTCAATATAGAATGAGATATTCCTTTCTTTGTGCCCCACCCCCACCCAGTAGTCTGCTTCCATCAAAGCACCCTCAGCATTTTCTCTCCTGTAATTGTTTACATTTCTACTATAAGGATCTTAAGGGCACACATTCTCATTCTTTTTTGTATCTCAATCACTTAGGATTGTACATGACAGGTAGCAGTCACTAAACTGCTTATATGACAAGGGTGCATTGAATATAGGAAGAGAAATTGTTTCTGTCTATCTTCTGCCTGGGGACAGTTTCCCAGCCTTTGTTTGTGTTTCTCATTTGGAGGACAATGTTTATAACTTACCTATACTGTATTGAAGGCAATCAGGCAATTTTAATTTCCTGTTATTGGCTCGGTGTGTCAATATGTAGTCTTATTCACGTAACTGGATTAATTACACCTATTGAAAATAAAAATAGCAAACTTGTGCAATAATATGTTGGAAGTCATGATAGGTCAACTTTTTTTCAATCTTAATAAATTCATATGTAAACTTCTGGTCTTATGAAAGGTCATAGCCTTAGCTGTAAATTTTTAAAGATGTTTTTAAATGGAAAAAAAAACAGAACCAAGGAAGCAATTCATGCTTGTTACATAAATATGTAAGCAAAATAAAAAATGTATCAGGCACTGATATTGATGGAATTCTAAAGTTATGTCTTTTTATCCTTTTTAAATCATAAGCACACAGTCTCATGTGCAAATGGATTAAAGCAGCTTTTTGTTCTTGACTCATTAATCAAAGTATGTGCTTGCTCCCTGAAGATGTGATGCGTAACTGATAATATTCTACTGTGAACCTAAAATGATAACTTTGTGCATATGTGTGTGTATTTTGGCTTACTAGGTAACAGCATCCTAAAAATAAATTTATACCTAAAAGAACAAATTAACTTTTTGAAATTGATTGGTGCATCCAATTTTATAGACTTAGAAACATTTTCTTCCTAGAATTAAAGCATAACATTTGGAAGATATTCTCCTTATATATGTTAACTCTGTTTTCTCTGTATGAGTCAAATTAATTTCATTTCTTTTGTTTGACCCAAACCTCCTAGAATCAGAATTCCAGAGTCGAAAGGATCCCTAGAAATGATCTAATCCGATTGACCAAGCTGCTTAACGGCTTAGTCAGAATGAGAATCTAGAACTCCAGACTCTATTTTCGCTATCGATGCTTATGTTCTTGTATTTGTTTTAGGTGACTGCACTTCAAGATGAAAAGAATTCACTAGTTTCTGAGAATGAGATGATGAATGAAAAACTTGACCAGCTGGATGGGTCTTTTGATGATCCAAATACAATGGTTGCAAAAAAGTATTTTCATGCACAGTTACAACTAGAACAGTTACAGGAAGAAAACTTCAGGTAATATTTTTAGTAGAAATCATTCTGTTGAGTTGTCTATTAAACTAGTAGCTAAAAAAAATCATAATAATAATTATTAAGGGTTATAAAACTTGTTTAGGACACTGATTTTGCTACTGGAAATACCAATTGGTATAAGTGATTCCTGCCCTCACAGGGCTCACAGTCCAGTTAGGCAAGTGAGATAGGTACACAAAAACAAAACAATTCAGGGGCTGGACCAATGGCCTAGTGGTTAAGTTTGCACACTCCACTTTGGTGGCCTGGGGTTCATGGGTTCAATCCCAGGCACAGACCTACACACCGCTTATTAATCCATGCTGTAGCGGTGTCCCACATATAAAACAGATAAAGATTAGCACAGATGTTAGCTCAGGGCCAATCTTCCTCACCACAGAAAAAAACCCACAAAATAATTCAAAATGATATGTGATAAGGGCCAAATGAAGGCCGTAGGCAAGTCCACTAGGAGTTTAAAGGAGTGATTGCTGAAGCCTGGGGAGAATGGAGGGTTTCTTACATAGGAGAAGGAACCTAATAATAAATGGAAAAATTGTAAACTGAAGAGATGCTTTTCATTTTAACTTTTGTATTTCTTCTTTAAATAAAAAAGGTGTACATCTTACCTTTAATAAACATTGATTGTCTTTTGTGTGCTTGCTGCTGAGCCTTGCACTATGAGGCCTTGAGATCAGGCACTCTAATTGTACTGTATGAATTTTTTTGTTGTTCCTTTATTTTGATATAATTTCAAACTTAGAAAAAAGCATTGCAAGTACAAGGAACTCCTTTATACCTTTCACTCAGATTCAACAATTGTTTTACTGTTTTCTTCATTGCTTTAGCATCTCTCTATGTATTCACATAGATATACAAATTTTTTTCTGAACTATTTGAAAGTAAGTTGAAGACATGCCTCTTTATCCCTATATACTTCAGTACGTATTTCCTAAGAAGAAGGACACTCTCTTATAAACCACAGTATAATGATCAAAATTAGGGAATTTGTTCTTGATACAATATTATTATCTAATCCCCGGATCACATTCAAATTCCATCAGTTATCTCAATGTCCTTTATAGTTATTATTTTTTTCCTGGTTGAGAATGTAAGCCAGGATTATGCATTGCATTTAGTATGGATTCTTATTCAATGGACTCTCAAATTGTCCCAGATTTGACCACTGAGAAGCCTTTCAAATGGCCCCTGTGTCTTTGCAACGTGTTGCTATCCTTCTTTCAGCATTTTCTCACTTTCTGGCACAACAAAATGTTACAGACTCGTCCTGTCCTTTTCCTTTCCCAATTCTGGAATCAGCCATTTCTCCAAGGAGAATGTTATTTAGAAACAAAGATCTGTACTCCAGATGAATTTTTCTATCATTGCTTCTAGGCCACCTTGGTGCACAGAACTAGGAAATGCACTTGCACAGGTTCATACATGCCTGTGTTCACACATATGTATATATACACATCTGCATTTATTTTTATATCTACAATTATGAACAATGAGTTCATATTGACATCTTTCATTTTAGTTTGGTAACTTCAGGCTTCATTCTAATCTTCTCCGTTTATATATTGTAACTCCTTTCTCCATTGGTGAGAAAACTGGCTTCCATTTTCCTCAATATATTTACCCATTTACCAAATCCCCAAACACACAGAAAGCAATTTAAGAATTGCTAACCCATAGCTCTATAAAAAGCAAACTAATACTAGACTTCAGTGTTTTTATGGTTCTTTTTTCACAAGATAACATTTACATATCATGAAATGAATTACTGAGTACAATTTGGCTTGTTTTAACAAACGCATTCATTTGTGTAACTCGCCTTTTTGTCATTTGATACATCATTTCTATCACTACAGAAAGTTCCCTTATGCCCCTTCCCAGTCAACCCCTACCTCCCAGAGGCTAATTACTCTTCTGATTATTTTTCACCATAGGTTCATTTTCTTTGATCTGGAACTTCACATAGATTGAATCATGCAGTATGAACCCTTTGGTGACTGGCTTCTTTTGCTCAGCATGTTTGTGAGATTTACCCATGTTGTTGAATATGTCAGTAATTCATTCTTTTTTATTGCTGAGTAGTATTCCATTATATGGAATTATTCCACATTATACCATATTTTGTTTATCCATTTCCCTTTAGATGGACATTTGGGTTTCCCAGATTTGGGCTAAATTTATAAATAAAGCTGGTATGAACACTGGAATCCAAGACCTTTTGTGAACATATTTTTTCATTTCTTGTTGGCAAATACATAGAGTGGTATTGCTGAGTTACGCAGTAGGTCTATATTTAATTTGAAAAGCTACAGCAAACCATTTTCCACAGTGGTCCTAACATTTTACATTCCCACTAGTGTGTGCTGCTAGAACTAGTTTTTCTAGTTGCTCTGCTTGCATAAGATGATTTGGTCTTATCAGTCTTAATTTTGGCTATTCCGGGGAATATGTAGGAGTACCTAATTGTGGATTTAATTTGCATTTTCCTGATAACTAATGATGTGATAAAACCCCTTTTCATGTGCTTATTGGCAATATATCTTGCTTTGTGAAATGTCTCTTCACATTGTTAGCCTATTTTTAGATTGGGTTTTTTGTTTTTCTTGTTGAGTACAGAAGTTTAAAAAATACGTATTCTGGATACAAATCCTTTGTCAGATATATGTGTAGTAGTAGTTCACCATTCTGTGGCTTGCCTTTTTATTTTTTGTCTTTCAAAGAATAAAAGTTCTTAACTTAGATGAAGTCTGATTTATCAGTATTTTTAAGATTAGTGCTTTTTGTGTACTGTGCAAGAAATCTTTGTCTACTTCTGTGTCATGAAGATACTCTCGAGTATTTTCTTCGAAAACTTTCATAATTGTATCTTTTACACTTAGGTCTATGGTCCACCTTGAATTGATTTTTTGAAAATAATGTGAGGTGTGGGGCTCAAGCGTTATTTTCATTTTTATTTTCCATGTCAGTGTCTAGTTGTTCTGATATCATCAGTTGAAAAGATCTTTATTTTACTCCATCAAATTGCTTTGGCACCTTTGTGAAAAATGATACAACCATAAAATGTGGGTCACTTTCTGGACTCTCAGTTCTTTTACCTTGGGCAATCTGTCTGTCTTTATGCCTGTCATGGCCTTGGTTACCACAGCTCCAGAGTAAGTCATTTAAAAATCAGGTAGTGTGAGTATTCCAACTTTGTTCTTCCTTTTCAAAAGTTGTTTTGGCTATTTTAAGTCTTTTGCATTTTCACATAAAATTGAGAATCAGCTAGTGAGTTTTGTAAGGGAAAAAAACACCTGTTGCGATTATGATTTGGATTGTATATAATTGATATCTTAAGTATATTAAGAATTTCTGTCTGTGAATATGGTATCTTCATTTATTTAAATCTTTAATTTCTCTCAGCAATGTTGTATTGTTTCCAGCATAGAAGTCTTGTATGTCTTTTATTAACTTTATTCTCAAGTACTTTATATTTCTGTTGCTATTATAAATGCAATCAAAAATTATTCTGAAAAACTGCTGCTAATATGTAGATGTACAATTGATTTTTGTTTATTGAAACTTTTATCTTGTATCTTGAAACTTGTTATCTTGTATTTTGAAACTTTTATGTCTTGCAAAGTTTCTTAATTCACTTATTGATTCGTTTGTTTACTTAGAAAGTC
Source organism: Tapirus terrestris (assembly GCA_004025025.1). NCBI lineage: Eukaryota > Metazoa > Chordata > Mammalia > Perissodactyla > Tapiridae > Tapirus > Tapirus terrestris. The sequence goes on from PVID01001808.1 coordinate 37,191, forward strand.
CTAAGGAATCTACAATCATCTAATCTAATAATAGAGCTTTACATCTTCTTTTTATTATTTATGCCTTGCATTTATTTTTCTTGCTTGAGCAGAAGCCGACATCTTGGTTTGTTCTATGTCTTAGGAGAAAGTGTTCAATTAAGTACCATCAAGTATGAATCCAGCTGTAGCATTTTTTAATGTGCTTTTTATCAGATTGGAGGAGTTCCTTTTTATTTCTGGGTTGCTAAGAGTTTTTTCATTAATTGGTGTTGATTTTTGTCAAATGATTTTTCTGCATCTTGAGAAGAGTGTGGTTTTTCTTTTTCATTCTTTTAATATGATGGATTAATTTTTTTGTGTTAAAAAATCTTCTATTCCAGCGACAATCCACTTTGGTCATATTTTATTATCCTGTATACATATGACTGGATTCGGTTTGCTGTGTTGAAAGAATTTTTTGACTGTCTCCATAATAGATATTGGTCTATAACTTTTTTCTCTTGTAATGTCTTTCAGGTTTTGTTATCAGAGTTCTGCTAGTCTCATAGAATAATTGGGAAGTATTCTCTCCTCCTCTATTTTCTGAAAGAGTTTATGTAAGAATGATATTATTTCTTCCTTAAATGTTTGATAGACTTTATCAATAAAACAATCTGGACCTGTGGTTTTCTTTGTGAAAAGGCTTTTAATGACAAATGTGATTTCTTTAATGGTCATGGGGCTTTTCAGATTTTCTGTTTCATCTTGTGCCAGTTTGGTAAGTTGTTTTTTTCAAGGTATATATTTCTTTAATTTAAGTTGTTGAATTCATTGGCATAAAGTTGTTCATAATATTCTTTTTATTGTCCCTTTAGTGACTGTAGGAGCTGTATTGATATTTCCTTTTTGTATTTTCTCTCATTTTGTTATTCACTCTTGCTAGGAATTCATCAGTTTTATTAATCTTTTCAAACACCCTTTATTAGCTTTCTGTATTGTTAGTTTTAGATCTCTGTTCTTTATTTCTTTCCTTTTACTTACTTTGGATTTAATTTGCTCTTCTTTATCTACCCTATTAAGGTTGAAACTTAGATGATTGATTTTAAACCTTTCTTCATATCTAATGTGAACCTTTAAAACTGTAAATTTCCCTCTAAGCACTGGTTTAGCTGTGTCCCCAAAATTTGATTGGTTGTCTTTCTGTTATTATTCACTTTGAAATATTTTCTAATTTCTTTATGATTTCTTACTTGACTCATGGGCTATTTAGAAATGTGTTGTTTAACTTCCAAATATTTAAGGCTTTTGTAGACTTTTTATTGTGACTGACTTCTAATTTAATTTCCTTGTGGTTAGAGAACATAGTCCATGAGATTTCAGTCTCTTAATATATATTGATACTGATTTTATTGTTCATCATATGTTTTATTGTGGTGAGTGTTCCATGTGTACTTGTAAAGAATGTGTGTTCTGTAATTTTTGACATACATGTTCTGTAAATGTCAGTTATATCAAACCAGTTAGCAGTGTTATTCAGATCTCTTCTATATTTTTACTGATATTTTTGTTTAGTTCTATCATTTATAGGTAGACTGGTGTTAAAATTTTCACCATTGGGTTTGTGGATTTCTACCTTCGATTCTATCAGTTTTTGCTTCATGTATTTTAAAACTCTGTTTTTAGGTATATACACGTTTATGATATGTCCTTCTGATGAATTGACTCTTACAATTATGAAATATCTGTCTATCTTTGGTAATACTTTGTGACTTAAAATTTGTGGGGTTTTTTAATAATATAACCAACCACCTTCTTTTGCTTATTGTTTGCATGGTATCATTTTTTCATCTTTTTACTTTTAACGTATGTGTTATTATATTTAAAATGTCTCTTCATAGCATGTACTTTTTTATCCACTCTGATAGTCTCTGCCTTTTTAATTGGTGTGTATAGTCCATTTGCCTTTTTGTAATTTTTGAAATGGTTGTATTTAGGTCTATCAGTTTGCTATTTTTTATTTGTCATGTCTATACTGTTGTCTCTTTTTCTTCCCTTCTTTCATTCTTTTGGGATGATAAAATAATTTTTTAATATTTGATTTTAATCACTGTCTTGTCATTTTACTTTTTTGTTGTTGCTGCACAATTTGAAGTATTGTTAGTTTATATCATAGTCTGCTTAGAGTTAATATTTTACCACTTTACATGCTGAGTATGTTTTTGAATAATTTTAATATATATTTATACATTTTCTCTTCATCTCTTGAAATTAAAATTCCTGTTTGAACTAGAGATAATCAAGCACAATGTTCAGAAGTGAAAATGAAAATTCAGAACACTGCTTATTACTTCTAAAGTCTGTTTCAAAACCAAAAGTCAGAAGGTATCTTATTCCTTTAGTCTTTCTTCTCTTGAATCTGGAATTAAAAAAAAAATCTTAGATGTAAGTCTTGCAAAGCTTAAGTCTCAGTGAGAAAAATGATGGAAATTACATTATAAATACTTATTTGTTTTCTTTATGCAAGGCTTGAAGCTGCAAAAGATGATTACCGTGTTCACTGTGAAGAACTTGAAAAGCAACTAATTGAATTTCAGCATAGGAATGATGAATTGACGAGTCTTGCTGAGGAAACAAGAGCCCTGAAAGATGAAATAGACGTTCTTAGGTATGGTCTGTCTAAATATAATTGTATCACGTCTAAGTTATTTCTTAGTCATTTTGGTGTTGCATATTTTAATCAGGCATTCTTAGAGTTATCTCTGTATCAAGTATTGATCGGTCTTTATCCAGGCTCCTAGTCTTCACTTCTTTTATGCTTGTTAAGAGTAATTGCAGTTTAAGGATAATATTTGATTCTTGTTAGGACAATTTCATATTAGAACCTGTAAACCCCAAATGATACCTTTTCTTAAAATTTTGTAAGCTGAGTTTCTTTTAGATACATTTAGCTTGACCTCTTGAACTCATTAAAATATCTTGTGACATTTTTATGTAAGGAAGTATATTCTCACAATCCATATTTTGGCATTTGATAAAATATAGATAAATATGGATGAGAATCTTAGCATTTATTTCAGGATTATCCCAGGGTTCTCTTATGGTCCTTGACAATATAAAATTTATATTTACCTTTTGCCTAGGAAATGTTACTCAAGCAAACAGATTATCCACATGTTCTTTATATTTTCAGTTAAATTTTCTTAATTAGCTATTTTGTCTTACACTTTTTAATGTCCATTTGAAGTAAAAGTCTTTATAACCATTAATTTGAACCTGCGTGTGATATTGAAGTGATTTGTTTATTTTTTCTCTAGCCCAGTTGCTCAGTTAAACACAGCTCTAAAGGGAAGTGTTTTGCCAAAGTGTAAGCTGAGTCAACCTCCTAAGTGTGTCAAATACTTAGAACAAAATTGCCGTAAGTGCTATGCACAAAGCACAATTGGCCCATAGGCTGAAAAGCAACTGCAGAGTAGCTCAGAATTGTTCGATTGTATTTATAAAACCATTCTTTTTTATACATTTTGCTAATGTATAAAACAGTTTGATAATTTAGTGTGCCAAATTTGAAACATTTTTATTTTGATGCCTTTATAGCAAAAAGGTTGAACTTTAGACAGTTTTAGGCCTGAGTCTGTTTCCAAAGTTCTCACAAAGTTTATGATTTCCTTTCTCTCTCTCAATTTTTAAATTTGTTTTAGCCAATTGATAGTTTATTTGAGAGACTCATTTTACAGCCAGGATAAAATTATGTGCATTTACTAGTTTTTACACAGTAATATTTAGCCTTTATTATTATAGGGCTACGTCTGATAAAGCAAGTAAGCTGGAGTCAACAGTAGAGATATATCGTCAGAAGCTACAAGATCTGAATGACCTTCGCAAGCAGGTGAAAACTTTACAGGAAACAAACATGATGTATATGCATAATACAGTCAGCTTAGAAGAAGAATTAAAGAAGGCAAATGCAGCACGTACACAATTAGAAACATACAAGAGACAGGTAAGAAAATATCTGAATTTTTTTAATCAATGAAATTGAAAGAGCTCAACTGTCATTCCATTTCATACTTGAAGAATGATGTCGGGGCCGGCCCAGTGGCGCAGCGGTTTAGTTCGCACTTTGGCAGCCTAGGGTTCGCGAGTTCGGATCCTGGGCCCGCTGATGCACTGCTTGTCAGCCACGCCATGGCGACATCCCATATAAAGTAGAGGAAGATGGGCACAGATGTTAGCCCAGGGCCAGTCTTCCTCAGCGAAAAGACGAGGATTGGCAATGGATGTTAGCTCAGGGCTGGTCTTCCTCACAAAAAAAATAAATACAAATTTTAAAAAAAGAATGATATGTAAGTGAAAAAACATTGCCTGTGGTCAGCTGTGAACTTGTGATAAATTTCTTCTATCTGGAATTTTTTTTTTTTTTTTTTGTGGGGAAGACCAGCCCTGAGCTAACATCCGTTGCCAATCCTCCCCTTTTTTGCTGAGGAAGACTGGCCCTGGGCTAACATCCGTGCCCATCTTCCTCCACTTTATATGGGACGCCGCCGCGGCATGGCTGACAGGCAGTGCGTCGGCGGGCGCCCGGGATCCGAACTCGCGAACCCTGGGCTGCCAAGCGCGGACTAAACCGCTGCGCCACCGCGCGGCCCCTCTATCTGGAATTTTAATTCAAGGGTTGATCACTGAGTTTGAGTTATCTAGGTCTTTTATATTTTTGTTGGCTTCTGAACTTGTCATTTTTTTGGACATTTCATTGTTTATTTGCATTTCTGATAACCAGTGATAAATGCCTCAAGAAGGGAGCTATAACCTGAAATATTCTGTTTTGCTGTTTATCAAACAACCTAGATAAACATTAGAGTAGAAGGTTGATTTTTTTTTTTTGGCTAAATTATAATTTGGGTATTTTAATTTTATGTTAATTCTTTTTATCTACATGTTGTTTCTACAAATATTTAGAATTAGACTATAATCCTACTATAAATTTTATTTCCAATCAGTTTCTCACTTTTTGAACTCTGAAAAACTGTCAATATTATATACTCCTGTTTTTACTTTTGTTTCTGACAAAAGGTGCAGGATCTCCACATTAAACTTTCCTCTGAATCCAAAAGGGCAGACACGCTGGCATTTGAAATGAAGCGGCTTGAAGAAAAGCATGAAGCTTTGCTTAAGGAAAAAGAGGTAAACGTAAACGTAAATATATTTGTAAGTAATATGTCTGTCTTCTTTTACTTTTTAATACTGTATTGCTGTTCCAGAATAAAAGTGATGTCAGCCAGTTCTTTTTCTTTCTCCAAATTGAAATTGATGGTGTAACAGAAAGCCTTATAAAACTTCTTGGTGTAGTTTTATTGGTTAACTTCACAGGGGATGTGAAGTCTCAGAGCCAAGGTCGTGTGTCTCAGTGCACGTTTTCCGACTCCAGTTGTCGACTCCTTGAGAGCAAGGACCATAGATTTGATTTTTTAATATACAGACCATAATTTTTAATTTACATGCTGTAAATTTTGCCCATTTAAAGTATACAGTTGAGTTTTTAGTACGTTCACAGAGTTGCATGACCATCACCACAATCAAATTTTAGAACACTGTCATCACTCCCAAAGGAGACCCGGTGCCCATTAGCAGTTACTCTGTGTTCTAGTCCCCCTCCCCCAGCCTTAGCATCCATTAATCTACTTGCTTGCTTTATAGATTTGCCTAGCCTATCCAGAATATGTAATCATACACTTTGTGGATTTTGTGACTGGATTTCTTCATTTAATATAATACTTGCAAGGTTCATCCACATTGTAGCATGTATCAGCACTTCATTCATTTTTATTGCTGAATAACACTCTATTCTATACTACATTTTATTTATTCATTCATCAGTTTATGGACATTTGGGCTGTTTCCACTTTTGCCTATTAAACAAATAATGTGTCTATGAACATTTATGTACAAGTTTTTGTGTGGACATATGTTTTCATTTCTTAAGTATATCCCTAGGAATGGTATTGCTCAGTCATATGGTAACTATGTTTAACCTTTTAAAGAACTACTAGACTGTTTTCTAATGGTGGACCATGTTTTTATTCTCACCAACAGTTTGTAATGGTTCCAATTTCTCCACATCCTTGCCAACATTTATTACTTCTTAAATTTAGCTATCCTAGTGGGTATGAAATGGTGTGTCACTGTGGTTTTGATTTGTATTTCCCTAATGACTAATGATGTTGAGCATCTTTTCATGTACTTATTGGCCATTTGTATATCTTTCTTAGAGAAATGTCTCCCCAAATCCTTTGCCCATGTTTTATGTAGATTATTTGCTTTTTTGTTATTTAACTGTAAGAGTCCTTTATATATTCTGGATACAAGTCCCTGTCAGATATATAATTTTCAAATATTTTCTCCCATCCTGTGGGCTGTCTTCTCACTTTCTTGATGGTATTGTTTGCAGCAGAATAGTTTTTCATTTGATGAAGTCAGAGTTATCTATTTTTTCTTTTGTTGTTTGTGCTTTTTTGGTGGTGTTTCTATGAAACCATTGAGTAACGTAAGATTATAAAGATTTACTCCTATGTTTTTTTAGGGGTTTTATAGTTTTAGCTCTTATATTTAGTCTGTGATCGATTTTGAATTAATTTTTGTATGTGGTGTGAGATAGGAGTTTCATTCCTATCTCATTTTCATAATAGTCAGCTTAGAAGAAGAATTAAAGAAGGCAAATGAATTATGAAATTTCATTTCATTCTTTTGCAATGTGATATTCAGTTGTCCCAGCACAATTTGTTGACAAGACTGTTCTTTTCCCCCATTGAATTGTCTTGGTACCCTTCTAAAAATCAATTGACCATGATACTGTAATGATGGTTACGTTATACATTTGTCAAAACTCATAAAAGTAAAATACAAAGAGTAAACCCTAATGTAAACTTATGTCCTTTAGTTAATAATCGTGTATCAATCAATATTGGCTCATCAATTCTTACAGGTAACCACACTAATGTAAGATGTTAATAATAGGAGAATCGGAGGGTGGGAGGAGGATGAGGGAGTATATGGGAACTCTGTACTTTATGCTGAATTTTTTTGCAAACCTAAAATGGCCAAAAAAGGTCTACTAATTTTTTTAATAAGGTAAAAAAATATCATTTGACTGTAAATGTAGGAGTTTATTTCTGGACTTTCAATTCTTTGTTATTGATCTGTATGTCTAGCTTTATGCTAGTACCCCAGTGTCATTACTGTAGCTTTGTAGTAAGTTTTGAAATTGGGTAGTATGAGTTCTCCAACTTTGTTCTTTTAAAGATTATTTTGGTTATTCTGGGTCCCTAGCATTTCCATATGAATTGCAGGATCAGATTGTCAATTACTGCAAAATAGCCAGCTTGAGATATTGATAGGGATTGCCTGAATATGTAGATCAATTTGGAAACATTGCCACCTTAATAGTATTAACTTTCTGATCCATGAATGTGGGATTACATTCCATTTATTTAGGTCTTTAGCTTCTTTCAACAGTGTTTTGTGGTTTTCATTGTACAAGACTTGCACCTTTTAAAACTTTTATTCCTTAGTGTTTTATTTTGTTGTTGTTATAAATGAAATTATTTTCTCAATTTTATTTTTGGACTTTTCAATGCTCATGTATAGAATTGCAATTGATTTTTTGTACATTGATCTTTTATCTTGCAATATTGTTGAATTCACTCAATATTTCTACTAAATATCTTTCCTAAGAATCCACTATAGCAAATAGGATTTTCTATATATGAAATCAGGACATCTGCAAATAGAAATAGTTTTACTTCTTCCTTTGCAATCTGAATGCCTTTTATTTCTTTTTCTTGTCAAATTGTCCTGGCTGGAACTTCCAGCACTATGTTGACTAGAATGACAAGAGTGGATATACTTCTCTTGGTTCTGATATTAGGGAGAAAACATTCATTCTTTCACCATTATGTATGTTATTAGCTTTGGGTTTTGTTTGTAGATGCCCTCTATCAGGTTGAAGAAGTTTCCTTTTATTCCTAGTTTGTTGCATGTTCTTAGCATGAAAAGGTGTTGGATTTTGTCATCTGCTTTTCCTGGGTCAATGAGTTGACATGTGTTTTTTGTCTTTTATTGATTTTATTGATTTTTGGATGTTAAAGCAATTTGCATTCTGGAGGTAAATTTCACTTAGTCATTGTGTATAATCCTTTTCATATGTTACTAGCTTCAGTTTGCCACTATTTTGTTGAGTATTTTCCATCTATATTATAAGGATATTGGTTTATAGTTTTCTTTGGATGTCATTGCTTGGTTTTGGTATCAAGGTGATACCAGATAGAATGAGTTGGGACATTTTTCCTGCTTTTTTAGGTTTTAGCTCACTTAAAGCCTTTGTCTAGTGTGTCCACCCACTAGGTCACCTCATTGACTGTTTCTCTTGACTGCTTTTTTTCCTTCCCTGTGTATAGACTGTCCTGTTTCTTTGTATGTTTTGTATTTTTGTTGAAAATTTTACTTTTAAAATAATATAATGCTTCAACTCTGGTAATCAGATTTCCCTCAACCTTAGGGTTTGTTGTTGTTTAAAATCATTTAAAATATGATTTTATATTCAAAAGTACTTTTCAAGTTCTGGGGAAATGATTTAAATGTGAGCCTTTTGTACAAAGCATAGAAATGTGTCATTGGCTGCAGGCTCTAAACTAAAATAGCTAATGTTGAAGTCCTAGCAAGCTATCCTTGGGAAATAGTGTTTTTCCACAAATTCATACTTCCAGGTTGCTACGTATCGCTACTTTCAGTGGAATTTCACAGCTGTGATAAAAGGAAATTACAAATCTTCAGCATCTCTTACACACCAGACAGTATTCTGGATACTTGACAAAATTTATCTCATTTGTTACTCAATACACCTTTGCAAGGGTTTATGTATCACTATTCCCATTTTGATAAGGATACTAAAGCCAGAGTCAAATAACTTGGCCTAGATACTATAGCTGGGAAGTAGTGGAACTGGAGTTCAAGCCTTGATCTGTTTGCCTCCAAAGTCCATGCTTTTTTTAATTACTCTGCAGTTGCTTGTTTGTACTCTGTTGCTTAACTATGTTCATTTGGCTCAAAGGTAAACTATCTAATGGGGAAATCACAAGCTTTGTGTTGTATAAAGACTATTACTCATGTGATTTATGTAAGAGAAAATTACCCCTTCGCATTAAAACCAAATCATTGTTATTTTTCATTAAGCAACAATTATCAAATTATCTTGTGAAGATAAATTATTATAAGCATAAATTACATTGCCAATGAGCAAAATTAACTATTTGGCTTATATAAACGATTCTGTTTTAGAGACTAATAGAACAGCGTGATACTCTAAAAGAAACGAATGAAGAGCTTCGATGTTCCCAAGTACAACAGGATCACCTAAACCAAACAGGTGAATTTTGTTGGATTTTGAAAAGCGTTTTTTAATGGTAGAAATACTGAAATGTTCATCTATTTGTTGTTACTGTTTAGATGCATCTGCTACAAAAAGTTATGAGAATCTTGCTGCTGAGATTATGCCAGTGGAATATAGGTAAATTTATTTTTATTAATTGATAATCCAAACCTAATATTAGAAATGTGATTTCTTCTTTTTTTGTAAATTTCTGAGCCTTTAAAACTTTCCATTTTATGAGTCACAGAGCTTAGAATTACTTTGTCTCATCTGCTTAAACTTTCTAAGTCAGATTGTTATTGCTACTATGGCAGTTTTAAAATTTATCAGAAGTAAAATTTTACAAACTAGCTGAATAACATATTCTGGCTTTTATAATAAGACCTTTATTGTGTTGAACTTCTTTTCCTATCCTTTAATTCTGTTGAAAACCCTTTTAATATATGGCATTCAAGGCCCACATGGTGAGAAAAATGGGAGAGAAGCTGTCAATTATAGCAGGAGGATGAAGCAGAAGTTAAATAAAACACAAATTTTAGAAGTTCCTCTTGACCCAAATTTTATCTTGATATTTTACTGCTATGTTTAGTTCTAGACATTTGACTAATCTGGTATTTTTAGGGTTTTCTTCTCCTTTTTGTGGCAACAGTTTTATTGATTTATTATTTCATACTCTACTCTTTATTTAAACAGCTTTACTGGTATGTAATTCACCCATTTAAAAATGTACAGTTGGGTGGTTTTTAGTATAGTCACAGAGTTGTGAATATCTAATTTTAGAACATTTTCATTTCCCCCAAAAGATACCCTGTTCCTATTAGCAGTCTTTCTCCATTCCTGCCTCCCCTCCAGCTCCAGCCCCAGGCAACCAATAATCTAGTCTTTGTCTCTATTGATTTGCCTGGACATTTCATATGCATGGAATCATACAATATGTGGCCTTTTGTGACTGACTTCTTTCACTTAGCATGTTTATAAAGTTGTTGATTTTCAGTCTGTTCAGTGTTTTATTGTTAAGATAGAGCGTCCTTACATGCCGACTGGAAACCAACTTGCACTTTTTAGTTATTAATATCCAGTGAGATTAATATCATTTAAAAATAGCCATATGAGGGGCTGGCCCGGTGGCGCAGCGGTTTAGTTCGCACTTTGGCAGCCCCGGGTTTGCGGGTTTGGATCCCGGGCGCCCGCCTATGCACCGCTTTTCAAGCCATGCTGTGGCAGTGTCCCATATAAAGTAGAGGAAGATGGGCACAGATGTTAGCCCAGGGCCAGTCTTCCTCAGGAAAAAGAAGAGGATTGGCAATGGATGTTAGCTCAGGGCTGGTCTTCCTCACAAAAAAAATAAATAAATAATAAACAAAAATAGTAAAAATAGCCATATGAGCTTATTTTTTAAAGTTATGGTGCTGGCATTCAGAAGAACAAAAATTGAGATTGAAATTAGTTGCTTTGGGTAATGGGATTTAGGAGGGCAGCAGTAGGAAAACATTACTTTTTTACTTAATACCATTCCTATCATTTGTATTTTAAAAAACATTTATATAAACTTTTAATAATTTTTTCTAAAAACAAAAAATCTAGAGATAGTCATATGACTATAATCATAAAAAGTACATTTAAAACATTTAGGCAAGCTATAGTTTCTTAAGTCTATTGCTTTTCAGTTATATGTTTTCTAAGTATATGCTATTTGTTACCTTCAGTGAATAGTTTCTAAATTATCAAAGTAAAACAATTCATATTATCTCTTAGGGATTTGCATAATCAACATTTAGTGATGTATAAGATAATCTTATATTATACCTGTACCTTTAAAAATTTATTAATTGTGTTTTGAGACATAGTCTTACAATGTACATAGTTTTTTCTTAAAACTTGCAGACGCTGTGGTAACATATTAAAATGACAGCTAGTAAGTGGACAAGAATTTCTTCTTATAAAAAGTTAAGAATGTAAAAACTCTTACATTTAAAAAATTTCAAAACAAATTTTGCCTTTCAACAATAGGGAGGTGTTTATTCGACTGCAACATGAAAATAAGATGCTTCGCTTGCAGCAGGAAGGTACTGAGAATGAGCGTATTGACGAGCTTCAGGAGCAGCTGGAACAGAAGCACCGCAGGATGAATGAACTGGAAACCGAGCAAAGGTGACCACTCCTTTATGATAGACAGTCATCGTGTTTCATTACGTAACCACAAAGTCTTGATTCACAGAAGTGGAAAATATCTTTGTAGTTAAAATAATTTGGATTTTAGAAGAAGTTTAAATGTGTTTGTGTTTAGTCTCTCACTGTCCGTTACTTTTAGCACACTTTGTGTGCTTATTCTTGAATTTCATTTAGATATCTTCACAACAGACAGAAAATTTAACACACGAATAAATGACAGCCTGGCTTTCTACTGCAGTCTGGTGCATAGATGGAGGCCGATTGTGGAGTCAGATTTTAATCCCACCTCTGCTTGACCTGATTAACTGTTTGGTTTTGTGCAAGTTACTTAAATTAACACTTCGTGTCCTCAGCAATAAATTGGAGGTGACATCTATTTGCAAGTTATTATGAAGATTATAGATCACTTGTTTAAAGCAAATGCTGTACTCATCTGATACCAGTGTGGTGTTCAAAATGTATAATATAAACAAATACATTTATATATTGCTTACTCTATGCCAGGTACTTTTCTGAGCACTATTTTGGTATTAACTTAATAAATCCTTACAATAACTCTCTGAAGTAGTATCTATGATTATCTTATTTTTTATGGATAATGAAGCTGAGGTACGAGGAGATTAAGTACCTTGCCCAAAGTTACCCAGCTCGTAAGTTCTGGAGCCTGTGCTGAACCCTCTTTCAACCTGACTCCTGAGTCTTAACCACCATGCTGACCTACCTCTTATAAATAGCATACTTGAAGTACGGGTATTTGAATTTATTTGACCAATCTTTATTGGATTTTAGAGACCACCAGGAATTTTAGAGACACTTCAATCTTGTCTCTCAAACTTGTGTATATACTATTAAAAGAAGAATTACATTTTAGCTTTCTGAAGAGACCAGTAAATATTACCATCTTATAGAGTTCAGTATCAGCACTGGAGATACTAAGTTTCAACTTTTAGAGAGCTGATTTAGGGAGATAGACATGTGAATAGATAATTATTGTATTATGTGATAACTGCAACAGTGGAACAAAGGACAATTATAATGGCCAGGTGTGTTGTGTCATATATATATAAAGAGAGAGAAGGTCAGACAGATACAAACTCTTTCTTGCTGGTAACGTACAGTGGAAGTAACTCTTAAGCAGGGTTTTAAAGAATGAGATTTTGCCAAGTTAAAAATCTGCTGTACTTGGTAGTGCCAGTCACTTTAAGTAAAAACTCATGAAGAAATGATAGGGAAATGGTGACCTTCCTCTTCTCCCAGTACACTGTGAAATCTGAAACAGGAAAAGGAAACCTGGTTCCATTCATTAAAAATATAACTAGAGGAGAGGCCAACCCAGTGGCGTAGTGATTAAGTTCACCCACTCTGCTTTGGCGGCCCAGGGTTCACAGGTTCAGATCCTGGGCAGGGACCGACATACCTCTTGTCAAGCCACGCTGTGGCGGTGTCCCATATAAAGTAGAGGAAGATGAGCACAGATGTTAGCCAAGGGCCGATCTTCCTCAGCAAAAAGAGGAGGATTGGCAACAGCTGTTAGCTCAGGGCTAATCTTCCTCACCAAAAAAAAAAAAAATACAACTGGAGGAAAATTGAGCTAGTTTTCTAATTTTTATACCAGTGAGTACAGTACAGAAATGTTATGCTTTTGTCACTGACACGTAAGTACCTTAAATTTTTAAATGTGGGCGTATGTACTTTCAGTATAAAAATGTCTTCTTTTTTAGATATTTCCTTGAAAGTAGCCTCCTCTACTATATATTATACCTGTCCACAGATAATTGTTTGGCATTTGTTATTGCTATTAAATGTACACTTTATGAGTTAAATTGCATAAATCCACCTTTATAGATCCTTAAGTACTTTGACTTTCAATACAAATAATAACATATGATTCATCTTACAATAGGCTGAGCAGAGAGCGCATCCGAGAATTGCAGCAGCAGATCGAGGACCTCCAGAAGTCCCTACAGGAACAAGGCTCCAAGCCTGAAGGTGAAAGTGTAAGTAGCTTAAAAATTATAATAATTCTGCTGTGTATGGACTCTCTGGAATAGGTCCTGATGCTCAAATTAATCTTGTATTTGAAAGTGCTACCCTTATCACCGAGGGTCCCCTTAAATACCGTATATATCTGCATAACAGGTGCAGTGATTTTGCCAACTTGGAGCCTATCAATTGATCCTATATATTAGAAGGTGATTTCTATCTGTCCTACTTCAACAGCTGCACCTAAGTTCATGGTAACTCCTGATGGAGAGCATGCTCCCACTGAGGCTTCCACAGTCCTGCTGGGCTCCCAATAGGGCTGACCTGAGAAAAACCCTCGTAAGGGTAATCAGCAGTCAGAACTGAGGAAGATTTCTAAGAGGAAAAAAAGAGAATGAGAAGTGATTTCTACCAAGAGAGCACTCAGGAAGTGGAGCATTCCAGCCTCCAAACGACAGAAACCTTAGTGCAATCTTGAAGACGTCACCTCTTCTTTCTTCCCTCTTCCATACTGACTCATGGCCTTGCCATTTCTAGTGGTTTTTGATGGCAAATATTGTGAGGACAGAGATAAGAGGACTTAAGAGAGATCAAGGCAGCCTAAATCTGAATCTACCTAGTAATATTTCTGTAGTTTGATCTCTATATGCAGAGGGGAAAAGAAGTCATAATCGAAGGAGGAATGTATTTAACTAAAACAACAACAAAAAGATAGGGCTAGATGTGTGTTAGATAGGTATTGATTAGATAGAATGTTAGGTGATCACAGGGGAAGAAAACTATGGAGAGTAAGTAGAGATGAGAACGAAGATTGAAAGGATTGCTTTTCCTTTCTGCCTTTTATATACTTTATATTTTCTCTTTTTTCCCTGGGGGCTTGGAAAATAGAAATCGTCTCATGCATGGCGGCATCTCATATGTGCATATATACGGTATTGTAACCTCTCTAATACAAATATTTTTAAAAGCCACATTAGGGAATACTTTTAAAATGGGATTTGTTTGGGGGAGTGTATTTTGGAATGCAGTGTTTTAAAGATTTTAAATTTCTTTATCTTTGTAAAAAGATGTATTCGTGTCTAAATTATATTTCAGATTACATATGTTAAACCCTTAGCTATTCAGTAGATGATACAGAACTACTACTATTGCAGTTTAAATTCCTGGTTTTTTTAAAGAGGGAATTTTATGTTTTAAATTTTATTTTTTAACAAAATCCAGTTGCTTCATTTTGATGTTAATATTAAATTGCTTGCATTTATAATGATAAAGTTTTATTATAAAGATAATTATTTTAGTTCTTTAAGTCTATTCTTCATTAAAGACCTAAAATCTTAAAATTTGTATTTTAGATAAATGATTCTTTAGGTATTTAAATCTTTGATACTCCTCAATATATCACCTTCATCTTGCATTTGCTATTTTTCTTCAAGTTCAATTTTATTTTCATTGTATTCAGAAATGTGAAGCAGATTTCTTTCTGCTATTGTACTCTTCCTTATTTCATTTCCTGTTCTCCTTCCCTTTCCCCTTCGAAGTAAAAAAATACCTAAAATTTTACATTTTTACAAGTATGTTATTAGAAATACAAATTTTTGAAACATTTATGACTTTAAATAGTACACCTTCAAAAGGAGGTAAAGAGATTTTGATGTCTGGAAAATTTGTCTTTATCATGATAGTTATCTTACAGCAACTTTTTAAAATTTTTATAGTCCAGCAAACTAAAGCAGAAGTTGGAAGCTCATATGTAAGTAAAACCGATATTTCATTTCAAATACGACAGGGGACGGGTTTTAAAAGCTTCTAGAATTAATGTCCTTTTCTGATTTTGTTTATAAAAGCAAATATTCTGATATCAATTGAATGTTCACCACTGCCACCAAAAAGGGAAGAGAAAAGCACGCTAGAAGGTTCAGCTACCAGTGATCCCCAACTTGTCCATTTTTCAATCGCTGATGTCATTTCAAGAATTTACAAAGTAGACAACTGTCACAACTGTGTGGCAGTGTGGGATGTTTAACCTATAAAATATTTTCTTTAACTTTCTTAGGAAGCAAGGGTGGCAGCGGGAAAAAAATGTAACATTTTTGGCACCCACCACGTGCAGGTGGTTTCTGTCCGTGCAACAACCCCATGGTGTTGGGCAGGTATTCTTCCTACTTCACACGTGAGGAAGCTAAGGATCAGAAAGGGACTTGCCCACACTCCACAAATGTTATGTGGAGTTTTCACTCTTAGATCTGTTTGCCTCCAAAGCTCCATGCTCTTTCCACTGCTTAGGGAAAAACTAACAGAGGTCCATGAAGAATTACAGAAGAAACAAGAGCTCATTGAAGATCTTCAACCAGATGTAAACCAGAATGGTAGGTATTAGTAAAAACCTGGATCAGACTATATCTGAGGACTTGCCCTTTTTAGTTGAAGGAGGCAAGAGCTGTGGATGAGTCTTTGGACAGTACGTAGATACATACTTTGCAAATAAGAACCATGATAATTTTTAGTAATTTAAGTAATAAATGATCTAATCTTAAAGCAAAAAAAAGTAAATCTAATAAAATGAACTGATTGATATATAGGAGTATCAAACACGGTAAAATATAATACAATTAATACTGTGGAAATGTAAAATAATGATTTATAATCAGATTAAAATGAACTTCAAACATACAGAAAGATTTTTTATTTTTTCTTACGATAGTTGTACTTATATTGTAAGGTGTACTTGCTCATTGAAATGCTTCACAGAAAGGAGAAAAAAGCTAGATAAAGCAGATTATATTTTTTTAAGGAAAAGTAGTATGAAATGATCAAGGATATATTGGTGGTAGTTCAGAAGTTTTAAATAAGAACTCACTACAAAGAAGAAGTAAAAGGTTTCTCTTTTAAGTTCTCTTATCAGTCTTTAGCAGCTAAATATGATAAATATAATTTTTGTGTGAGGATGGGGTATTCTAAATAAGTAGCGTCATGTTCCATTTCATTTTCAATAATAGTACAAAAAATCAATGAACTTGAAGCTGCTCTTCAGAAGAAAGATGAAGATATGAAAGCAATGGAGGAAAGATATAAAATGTACTTGGAGAAAGCAAGAAATGTGAGTGGTTGCCCTTTCAGAGCTCCAGTCTTGGTGATCCAGATTCCAGCGAGGCCTGTTCCACCTGACTGTGCTTCTCTTCTCGTGTCTGTATCATCTCACCTAGCTCCCCACTGCCCTGCCTCGCTGGTCAGGTTCCTGGTGTGTCCTCACGCTCGCTCCCTCTCACTCAGCATCAGACAGAACAAACACATGGACTGTAGGGACCTCATTAGAGAAAATGACTGCTATGATGTATGGAATCTTTAGTTCTTAAAAATCAACATTTGCCTTTTGTGAAAATTTAGCTTTTCCAACTTGTTTGAAATTGTTTTAGCATTTAGTCTAGATTAGACAGTTCAACACTATTCTAATACTCACCAGACTAATTGTTCTTTTTTCTTATTTCATACTTTTTCTTAAATATCTGTAAGTACTATTCTCATGAAATCTTTTATTTCCATGAATACCATATATTTTCCTAATTAACTGTAAGTATTCTCTCTCAGAGAATGTTAATGTACTCTTTTCTGTTTACTGACTAAAATAAGAGAATTTTATGACAAAGCTTTGAAGTACTGCTAATATGTCTGCCCTTTTTATGTTTAAATTTTATATTTATTAATTAAGGTATAAATCATACCTGCAGCAGCAGAAAAGCCCCAAGATCTCAAGGCTTAACAGGACAGAAAGTTACTTCTCAACCCCATGAAGCCCAGTTATCAGTGGGGGAAGGGCTCGCTTCATGCAATCATTCAGAGTCCCAAGCGGACAGAGGCTCTCTTCCCAGGTTCACTCAACTTCGTCCAACTAGTGGATGAGGGAAGACAGCCCAGGGTGCAAGGGAGATGTCTGCAAACGGTGTAAACCATTTTCATTCTTATTTCTTCGGTGGGCAGAGCTCAAGCACGCAGACACACCCAACTTCTAGGAGGCGGGGCTTGGTGAACGTCCAGGCAGTCTCTGCCGTGGCTCAGTTTCTCTGTTAAAAAGTGTACATGCTTTTATAGAAAATATAAAATATAGAAAGGTTCCCGGAGATAACTGCTGCTAATCTTTGGTGTATTTTCTTAACTGCATTGTTTTCAGTGAGTATTATCTTCGTGATTGTTGATCATAATATACACACATGAATTGTATGATTATATCACATATGATTTGTATTTTTAAACTTAAAATAGTAATTTCCTCATGTTATAGAAATGTGATTTAATATTTATTGAGCGCCTGTTATGCCAAGCCCTGAAAATACAGCAGTAACCAAGACATTCACTTGCTTATGGAGCTGACTTTGCAAAATAAAAGAATGGCTACATTGAGTGGAATATATCATAGTTTACTTATTCATCATCCTACTGTTGGAAATAGTTTGTTTCCATTTCTGTTTCTTTTTTGCTCCTAGAAATAAGGCTGCAGGCAACATATTTAGGCAGACAGCTTTCCCTTTATTTTGATTTATTATCGTAACCTTGTGCGTATGTTAATGGGTCGAATGGAATTATTGGGTCAAAGGATAAGAACTTAACCACTATGCCACTGGGCTGGCCCCTAGTCTTCTTTTTTTTTTACCATTAAAAATATAGATGAAATTTTCCTAAATCATTAAATAAATTTAAACCTTTTTAGTTGATTTGTAATTACATCATACAGACGACATTATTATTAGCAACTTATTTTTGCTTATAATTTATACCTGACATTTCTGAGTTGATTTCCAGCCATACTGCTGAGTATATACTTTAGTTGAGTCTCTGAGCAACATTCTGATCAAACATCTCTTTTTGTCTAACTTTTAGTAATTTACATAAATGTGGTTGAGCACCCTAGGGTTTGCAGACAAAATCACCAATGTCTATTATATGATCTTATATATTGAATTACATTTAACTAAATAATGGTAGTAAAAAAAGGTTATTGCTAAGAATTTTTTGTGTGTGTTCCTCTTACTTTGTACAATTAGCAAGTTCCCATATTATTATTGAATTAATTTTAATTTTTAAAAAATAAGTCAGATAAATGTGGAAAGGGTTATTTCAAGAACTCGGTGCTCAAAGTTTAATAAGGCTGAATAACTATCCCTGCGTTCTCAGCTTTGAAGAATGTAAATTTGATTTGGGGATGGGGCTCTTCCCATTTTTGTACTGAATTTTATATCATTTCTCACTTATACAGTGTTTTTGTTAATTCAAATTAGACTGTAAAACAAGCTATCATTAGCCTCCTGAATCACTTCCTGGAAAATTTTCCACTTAACTTACACAGATTTTATAGGCTATGTCTTACATCTCAATACTTGATGAGATAGAGTGAATGTAAAATATTTGTTCTTTTCTTTAAACAGGTAATAAAAACTTTAGATCCCAAATTAAATCCAGCATCAGCTGAAATAATGCTACTTAGAAAGCAGTTGGCAGAGAAAGAGAGAAGAATTGAGGTTCTGGAGGTAAAACTTCCATATTCACGCATCTCCTGTTAATTATTCTGTCTAATCCTGGTAATTAACTGCTGTCATATTATTTGCCATTAATGATCAAGTTGTGCAATAAGTTAGAAATATCATGTTTTAGCGCTCTGCATGTTCATTACAAAGCATCTCACTACCCACAAGATTGGTCTCTGTACTTTATGTGCCCTGCTGCACTGTCTCTCTCCCCTTCTATAGCAGCCAATCATATGGATACCCCTTAGTTTCTAATGTGGACTACTTCTATAATGCTCCTTTTAAAATTATGTGGATGAGAGTTCATTCAGAAAAAAAATAAAAGAAAGAAACCAAGCATACCTTTTAAAAAAGGTACTGTACTCAGATAACCAGATTTTTCTTCTCTCTTATCTTCTCCCTTTTTCTCACCTGAACCTAAACAAACTTATCAGTTGGAGTTCTTATTAGAAGGAAGTACTTAGGAAATTCCAGTAAGCCTTTGAATTAAAGTGGTGGTCTTGGTTATTAATCACACAAAGTTATGTTAGTAATGGCATGGTGTTATTAATTAGCTGAGTCTTTAAATTTTAGTTATTTTTGTGTAGTGATTATATTATTTTTACTAGCTAGGTTAGGTATGTCAGTATGGTATTGTATATTCTTAGATTTTATAACTGGGCATATTCTAGTTTCCTTTGCAAAGTGTTTTACAAAACTACTATTTTTAATACAACGGTGAGATTTGATGCTATTATTGAAGTCAGTATGTACTTCCTCATAATAACATATGCATAATGGCAGAGCCATGTTGAGTTTTGTATACTCGTGTGGATGCAAAATAACAAATAACTTTTTTAGATAAGAGAGAGACGGTGAATTTTACTTGACCCAAGGTGAGGATTATAACGCAGGAGGGCAGTTTCCACAAAGGAAGAAAGTGTTCCAGAGAAACATGGTTTTCAGTACAGTCTTATACCTTTTTAGAACAAAGAACATACATTAAACACACCCAGGGTACATATTCATCAAAGTTTCAAAGAAGTATTCAGTTGCAAATTAGCAAGTCAACATAGTCCAGAAAGGGACTAATATGGGTGTCACCATAGGGCATTACCCATACTGGCGTAGGAGAGGAAGTATCCATTCTCATCTTAAGAGAGTACATTCTTTACTTTAATGGTTAAAGCAGATGTACAATGTATGTTTGATAGGCCATAAGTTAGGCTTCTTTAGTTCAAGCCAAATCAGTTTTGAACCCAAGTATTTACCCCATACACCTCGATATGTGAAAATCTCTTGTCATTTTCCCCTTTTAATGAATAATCTTTTGATGGAAAGCATTGATGATCAAAATATTGTCCCTCGCTGCTAGGGTCGTTGCTGCCTGCCCTGGGTCCATCATGTTCCTCAGTGCTAGCCTTTTATTTCCTCGATTTGCCCACTTAACCATGTTGGGGGGAAGTAGTCAGATACAGTTGACAAGCATAGAGGTATATATTAACGGGAAGCATTTCATAGGTTATGTAATTTGTCAGTTATTTTTAGATTATCACACAAACAGAGCACATTGTACATGTGCTGTTATATGACTTCCTATGGTTACGTTGTTTATAACAATTCTAGAACAGGTAATCCAATACTTGGAATGATTAGTTTAAAATGAGTTCTTAGGCATAGTCTTTATCAGAAAAGGAAATTCTTTCAGGGTTGTAGGATCAAGTCACTGAGCAATCATTACTCCAGCCTGCACGCCAGTCTCACAGCACTGAGAAAGAAGACAGTCATTAGTTAGAATATTATGACCAATGCAAGAATTCCAAGAAATGATAGAAAGAGGAATTGCAATCGGATCAAAAAAGGGAGGCAGTACCAGAAGGGAGCCAACTAAACAAATCAAGACTGGGTGTAGGGTCACTTAGGGCTTTCACCTGCTTTCTCATGTGTTTTAGCAGAGATGACACGTTGGAAGATTCATCAGATATAAAGACAGCATTCAGTTTGAATGACCACAGGTACCACCTTGGGATGCAGTTAAAATATCTAAAGCCATTCTATTTTGAAGGACAGCCTTTCTTACTAAAGACACTTAAGTATTTAATAAGGCTATTCCTGCTTGACTATCATTGAGGGCTTGTTGAGTGAATTTAGTCAGGACTTCTATATGTGATATGACATCTTCTAGCCCCAGGGAAGGAACTAATATAACCGGTAGGTGGTTCCATACCAGTGAAACACTGAACAAGCCCATCTGGCCTTAAGGAGAGGAAAATTGGCAACAGTTGTTGGAACACACAGATCATTACTATATACTATTTATATACTTGAGATGGTGGCATTTGAACAAAGTTCAATTGCCATACCTCAAAGTATCCCTTACAAGGGGAAAGTGACCTTGTGACCTATGAAGTGTTTTCTTGAGATTATGTTTAGGACATATAGTGCAATAAGCATATGCTTTATGAGCCACTGTGAGAGAAAGTTTCCAAAAATATTGTTTTTCCATAAAATCACCTTATCAGGTGCCTGATGGGTAGTTGGTATATATGCTGGAGCAGTGGCAATAGACACTGTAGTTTGTTATCTGACCTGAACCACATCTGCATGGTGGCATCAAAAATTACCATTTTTTGTTGTCATATTTGTTTCTCTTCTTCTGTGGTGATTTCTTGAGCCTGTAGAAAGAAATCTTTCACTGGGTTAGCAGGGTTAACAGAGAGCAGTGGACATTCTCCAGCCTGGACAGGATATCCAGCCTGGTTATGTCCCTGCTTATCTTTTAAGTAAGACCCATCTGTAAACCAAATTAGATAATAGAATGCAGTCGTGGTTGTTTTCCTCCTGTGGTGCTGGAAGCAAGGTATCAGGTTAAGATAATGAATAATATTTGCCTATGCAATATAACCTAGGAAGGTTTATCATCATTTACTTGACATTGCTTCCCATGCAATTTAACATACCGAATAAACCTAATTAGTTTAATATCTCACTGTTTATAGGAAGAGAGAACAAATTCTTTGAGAAGTCCCAGGACCCATTAGAAATTCTCAAAGTTTCTCTCAGGTCAGAAGAAAGACTTTATTTAGGTTTTGAATTTTTGGAGAAGTTTGTTAAAAATATGAAAAGGTTTTAAAACACTTGGTCAAATAGAAAGCAATGCTTAGTTATCTATTTAACCAAGATGACAACAGAAGATGTTAAAGGCAAACACAGAAAGTAAAACAGTTGGAAAAAAACCTCAAACTCTTAGCTCTCTTAATAGATAGGCTGAGCTTTTTGGACATAGAAAATTATTTTGATGAAACAAAATCCCTGATTTTAGGCAGACTACTCAAAGGTAAAGAAAAACCTTTTATAATCTGTTTATCAACAGCCGACTAAAAGTTCAAGAAAATTATCCTTTAAGAGAAAGAAAACTCAAATTTTAATTTTGCATCTGCTTACTTTTGCTGTTAAAACTCATTTACTCAATTAAGTTTATCTTAACCTTAGCCAACTTGACCATACTCAAAATTCTTTCCTCAGGGTTCCTCTTCCACAAACCTTTTATAACTTTTTATTTATGTTCAGAATTTGTCCTATGCTTTCTTTCCTTCCTAGTACTTTAGGGCAAATTTATCTTCCTCAACAAAAACAAAAATATCTCTCTTAAATCTTCTTTACTGAAAACATACATCTTACTTTCTTTAATTTTTGTATTGGCATCCTGTGGATTGACAGACCCATAAATACTGTCTAGAAGCATGTGCTTTCTCATAGAAAATTTCTCAGTGTAGCACAAACATGTTTACTAACAAACCCAAGTATTTTCCAGTTTCTCTGTAATAAGAAGCCAAAGGTAAATAAATCTATGTTTAGTAATTAATATCTAATATATCTTATGGGGAAATGATCTGGATACTCAATAAATTTTATCATTTAACTTAATTCAGCAAAACTAAGATTTTAAGTCACCAAAAAGGTTTTGAAGTTATTTTAAGTACATACACCATAACATATAATTGTTGTTAAAAAATTCACCTGCAACTTTTGTCTTTTTCACATCTATTTAGTTTACTTGTTCTCAGTAATTATTTAGATTGCCTCCAAGACTTCATGAGACATTAGGCAAAATTAGCTATCATTCTAGTTATTATTTTTGCTAACAAGTTTTGTAACAGAGATAACATGAGCTTCTTTGATTAAAAACCCAGGTAGAAAAAAACTGCATGTCTGCATCATATCCAATGCTGATAACTCTGAAGACATGCATATTTCAATCAAACCAACAAACTTAAATAAGTTTTCATTTACCGAAGATTATTTTATATCATGTTAACTTGAAAGATATTTGGGTTATTTTCTATTATATTTATATAAGCACTTACTTTAAGTCAAGTAAATAGAACTCTTTCAGAAATTATACTGTCTGGAGGTAGAAACATATTTATAATATGATATAGAAACATTTATAGTATACATATATAGGCACACACATAAACACACACAGATGCAACAAAGATTTTACAGCTTCTGTTTTTAAATTTTTCCTTAGATTTTTGGGCAAGGGTGCTTTCATAGCAGCCTGCATCTTTTCCTTTTTTTCTTTCTTTCCTTCAGTCTTAGGCATCTGGGATGGTCTAGATAATAGCTCCAGGAGAGGTCACAAGTTTTTTTGTGATAAACAGGAGGTTAGCTACTTATCAAAGGACTGACACACCCATCCAATTACATTGTCCTTAATTTGCTTCTTTCCCTCTGGGTACATAGTTTTATCTTAATTTAGGGAAGAAGGCCTAAAAAAAATCCTATCAGGCTTTGAATTTCAGCTTATAATTTGGCCCAATTTTTGATCATAATTTGCTAAATCCTTTCAAGTATTTTGTCAGGTTTCAACCAGGACAAAAAGTAAGTATACCTAGCAATATTGAACAACTCCATTAATCTTTAATGTAGCAGTTTCCCAGAAAATCTCTCAGAATCTTGTTAATTCTGGGAGGGGCTCGTATTGGGCCCTCCTTTGAAGGTAGATTATGGGGATGTCTGTAAAACTGTGAATTAATAAGTACACTTTCTAAATGATCTAACCTAATTGGAACATTCCTTGTAATGGCCCATGTACAAGTTTTGGAGGCTTAAAGGAGCCCTGAAGTGGCCATTGTAATTTTAAATTATCCCAGGTTATCCTGCTCCAAAGATCCAACCATTAGTCCCAATTTTGTTAGGCACTTGCAAGTATCAGATCCATAGGTATTGTACATGAAGCCAGCCAGAGTTCCAGGGAGAGGCTACCCATTCTGGAACTAGTCGACTTTAAGAAGCAAGATTTCCCATTTTCTTTTAGTTTCGTTTTACTACAAAGTCTGAACAATTTCTAAGGACAGTGTAGTGGGTTAGAGAAAAGAGCGTGAACACTTTCTTACTTGTTGATGTTTCTCTGGCCAGCAGTCTGAAACTACTGCAGGGGCTTGGAGCACGTGGACGACCAGTCCTTACTTGCATGTCCTTGGATGAGCTGTCAATTACTTAAACAGTCACGATGGAATTCCCTAGGGGACCACTGCTTGTCACGAGACTCAACCTCAGACACTCCCACTAGGTTCTCAGTCACCCGTGTAGCTGGGAGGAACTGGTGTCCCTTCTTTGTGGAGCTGAATGAGTTTTCAGTCTCTCATTTTGCTATTAAACAATTTGTTCAGACTTTCTGGACACAATTTTTTCCAATTTAAAGCCAAATTAAAAAGGTCAGCCTGTCCCATTCACTCCAAAATTCCCCATAGGTTTCTCTTACCTAGAAAATGTACCGGTACCCCCTTAAGACACCTAGTCTTAAGACTTGAAACAGCTCAAGTAAAAGTCCCTATGGCTTAAATAAGGAGGTCTGGGTTTCATGAGAAACTCACTGGGGGCACCTGAAGAGTGCTGTGAAGCCAGAGGATCTCAATGGGCCTGCGTGCTACCGGTTCAAAGTAGATTCCAGGCGGTCTCCAGTGGGTTTCTCTGAAATCTTGCCAACTACACCAAGAAATGTCAGTGCAAAATAACCAATAACTGTTCTATGGATAGAAGAGGTAAGATGAGTTTTACTTGAGCCAGGGTGAGGATTATAACCCCGGAAGGCAGTTTCCACAAAGGAAGAAAACGTTCTGGAGAAGCATGGTTTTCAATACAGTCATACCTTTTTAGAACAAAGAAAATACATTAAACACACCCAGGATACATATTCATCAAAGTTTCAAAGAGGTATTCAGTTGCAAATTAGCAGATCAACATGACCCTGATGTCTAGAAAGAGGCTAATACTGGCATACAGGGGGAAGAATGCATTCTTATATTAACAAAGTACTTTCTTTAATGGTTATAAAGATGTACAATGCATGTTTAATAGGCTATAAGTCAGTCTTCTTTAGTTCAAGCTGAATCAGTTTTGAACCTGAATAGTTACCACATATACCTCAATATGTGAAAATCTCTTGTCACTAGCCTTGAAATTCTCATAATTAATAGTTGGTTTCTCTTTAAATCAACTAGGAATGTTATATTTCAGAGAAACACATTATATTCAATTTCCAATTTCTTCCTGTTATTTCTGAGCCAGTAGATATGGACTGTGGTGGAAATATTTTGCTAGAATTTAACATCCAGAGTACATACCAGCCTTATGTGCACTTGCTGTAAGTGCTTGTCCAGGCCGTGTCAAGTGTTGTAAAAAGCACTGGACAGAGGTATCTCTCTGAAGAAATACTATTCATTCTTCAGGATCTAACTCAAATGTCTCTTCCTCTATCAAGCTTTCCCTGTATTCCTTAGGCAAAGTTAGTTCTCTCTCCATAGTGATTCCATGTACTTTGAACTCATGAATTCATCCCACAATAGCATTGGTTTTCTTTTTGGCATGTGTCCGAGTGTCTTGAGGGCAGAGGCTGTATCTTCTATCTGTAACCCCAGCATTAAATATTACATAAATCGGAGGCCGGGGTTCCAGCTTTATTGGTAACTTATCTTAAAGTCATCACCTCTCCTCTCTTGTCCTCAGTCTCCTCGTCTGTAAAATAACGAGACTTGAACTGAATTATCTCTGAAATCTCAGCTGCTCTGATTATTCACTTCCCAGTGAAAGCCAGTGAGAATGTACACAGTTGTCAATGCTTGAGGGACAGCTCCCTAACAAGTATGATTACAAAATGGTGCCTCTAACTATAGGGCTCTGAGGAAATCAGTTCAGTCATAGCAGATGGGCCTTTAAAGTATGTGTATTCATCAGTGCACACACTGCAAAATGTAAAAAGGAGAAAAGTCACATCAATAGCAGAGGTCATTCTATCTGCCATCCTTCTCAGGGCGCCTTTGCCTGAAGTAGATAAGAGCCAGAAGAAGGACCTCTTGCCTCCCTCATTCCTGTATGCTTTTTGAATCATGAGCATCTTGCTGTGGGAACGTTCAAATGTTTCAAGATTATCACTTCTTATATGAGCCAACTATATCTGGTACTCAACAAAACTACAAAATTGGCTGTATTTGAGTAATTAAGAAATGGATGCCAGTCTCTAGGGTGGCATGTGAATATGGCCGCAGGAAATTGAGTATACAGGTCACCGAGAATTGAGAAAGACAAATTCAGGCTAAGCTTTATAGGAGATTGTAAAGGATTTTCTGGGGGTATTTTTTATTACATCCTCTTTCTCCTTAGTTTTGACTCCTCCATAAGTGCAGCTCTGTTTTGTCACCTAAACCAGTTGTTACTTTTTCCTCTAGACATAGGAACCACTAGTTTCTTGTTTGTTGTCGTCGTCGTTTAATATCTGTTCTACCAGTAAAATTCCTGAACTAAAGATTTACTAGTCACAATATTATTCTTTCCTAAAGGTGTTGTGTGTGCCTTTCTCCATGATTCAGTTTACATTTTGACCATTTGATGTGCCTCACAATGCAGTCTTCAAATTCTCTCAGTAATGAGCATAGTGAAAAAATGATTCCCTTTTTAGTAATTTGGGTTTATTTCTGGGATTTTAATAGTCTTTATATCTTTTTCTAGAGTGAATGTAAAGTAGCAAAATTCCGTGATCATGAAGAAAAACTCATTGTTTCTGCCTGGTATAATAAGGTGAGTTGAAATTCAGCCAATGATTGGATGTTTAGAACAGTGTTTATTAAACATTTTGACCATGAACCACAGAAGGAAATATATTTTATACCACAAATCAGTACATGTACATGATTACCTATGTAACTTAACAAGGGTTACCCTGACTGTGTGCATTGCACTCAGGTATTTTCTGTTGTGTTCACTTCTGTTTTTTTTAAAATGTTGGTCACAATCTTAAATAACTGTATATTTTAGTTTAGTATTTTTAGTTGACTTTCAAAAGTCACTACAGTGATTTTGTAACTCATCAACATCTAGTTGATGCACATGAAGCACACACAACAATCTATAAACATTTTTAAATTGCCTTATTTGAGCTAAAATTTAATTTGTGCTTCATAAAGAGTTTCTGTAGAAATATTAATATCTAGATAATGAAAATTAAGTGCTTCTAGTACTCAACATTTATTTAAACATCCCCTAAAGCCTCTCAGTGTGTCCCTTAATGTATTTTTTTTAACCCAGGAATACTCTTCAATAATTGTCTCTCTGTCCTAACAAGGAGAAAACAGTGTAAAATAATTTGAGGGGTCAGCCCCGTGGCATAGTGGTTATGTTTGGCACGCTCCACTTTGGTGGCCCAGGTTTACAGATTGCAATCCTGGGTGTGGATCTACACCACCCATCAGCCATGCTGTGGTGGCATCCCACATACAAAGCAGAGAAAGATGGACACAGATGTTAACTCAGCAACAGTGTTCCTCACTGAAAAAAAATAGAGAAACTGGGTTTTATGCCTTTGGTTTCAGTCCTTCTTACTAGCATTACCATGTGCAGATAAATTAGCTTCTGAACCCTTATTTTTTTCTACAAAAATGAGGAAATCACCAGCTTTATAGGATTGTTTTGAGGATTCAGTGACTTTATAGATGTGAAAAGCACTTTGCAAACTCTAGTTATGTTATTTATTCATTTGTTTTTGTTCAGAGTCTAGCCTTCCAGAAACTGGGGATGGAATCTAGACTTCTGAGCGGCAGTGGTGCTGGCCAAGACACTGGTGCCTGCACTCCTGCACGGTCTTTCCTGGCACAGCAGCGGCACATCACCCACACCAGAAGAAACCTCTCTGTCAAAGTTCCTGCTGCAACAGCTGATTAAATTGCAAAAGAAAACAAAAACAGAAGTGCCCTTAAAATATTTTTTACCTTTCAACTAACTATCAGATTGAAAAATAAGTTTATGATGTTGGATGTCAGCTATTTTAAAATCAAGATGTGTGAAATTAATTTTGCCAGCTTACTTTGAAACAAAATATAGAATTACCTTTCTCTCTGAGGGAGCACAGTTGAATAATTGGAGGATATAATTAGGTACACACCTCAAACAAACATTTGTCTTTTGAGAGTACTGTAACTTCCAATTGACCGTGAATGTTTTAGGTTAATGTTTTCAGTTGTACCAGTAGCTTGGTTGATTTGCTACGTGTAATCAGTAGTATGTAATTTAAACATATATCTATATTTGTTTTATTTTGGTCTACATGAAAGGTCTTGAGGTAGGCACATGGAGAACTATGTATATAACAAGCCTCTTATGTATAAAGGTTTTACCTCTCTCCTCTACTTGAATGGGTATATTTTATCATGTAACGGAAGATATAACATTTGGAAGATTTAACTACTGAAATGACTTTGTCCTAGTAAAAGGGACTAATTGGAAATGTTGCAGATTCAGAGAGGTCATTGTTCTTATATGTCCCTACTATAAACAAGGCTTCTGTACAGTACGGTTGAAATGTTGAGGTTGTGGAAATGAACTGACTTTTATAAGAGGTGACTTTCTGATGGAAAGCAAACTGAAAAATATACTTTGTCTGAAGCATCCACATACTTTTTAATATAACTAATGAAGATTACAATTTTATTGCTTTAAAGCATAAAATTATCTGGGCTTTTGCTAAAAGAAGATGCTTAATAGTTTTGCCTTTTCACTGAAAAGAGGTGGTGCAGTGATGAAACAATTGGAACCAGTTGGGTTTTGTTTACTAACTAAGGAATGTGTCTTGGGCTGTTTATGGTATTGAGTTCATTTCTGTTCCAAGCTTTTATTTTCAAAGGTGTTACTTTCTAATTTTTTGGTCAATTTTAAGAGTCACACTTTTAAATTTTAATTTAGTTGAGTTAAATCTGTGCTGTCCAGTATTGTAGCCACAAGCCACATGTGGCAATTGAAATGAATTAAAATTAAAAATTCAGTTGCACCAGCCAGTTTTCAAATCTTCAATAACCACATGTGGCTACTGGCTACAGTATTGGACAGTGCAGATATAGAATATTTCCATCATTGCAGAAAGTTCTATGGGACAGCACCATACTAAATCTGTCTATAATAACTTGGAAATACTCTTTGATATTAGACCACAAAAATAAAAAGAAGAAAATGTTAGGACTATTTCAGATATGAAAAGGAATTGAATTGTGACATAACTAGCATCTTGCATTCCTTATAGCTGAATACCGTATGTTGTGACATTCATAATTAATCTTTCCAGTGCTGTTCAACAACTACCTGCCTGTCGGCACATGTCTAGACCGGGAGTCAGCAAACTTTCTGTAAAGGGACAGATGATAAATATTTTAGTAAATATTTTAGGCTCTGTGGGCCATATGATCTGTCACCAGTACTCAACTCTGTCATAAGTGTGAAAGTAGCAGCCATACACAAATGTAAACAAAATGGTTGTGGCTGTATTTCCGTAAAACTTTATTTACAGAAATGGGTGGTAGGCCATATTTGGTCTGCAGGCTATAGACTTCTGGTCTAAATTTTATTCTTAGCCTTTCTTTGCAAATATGAGTGTTGGTCCATTTACAGTATTATTCATTTAGATACTTGGTTTTTAGATTCTTTACCAGTAAATTTTTTCTAATCACTGAAAATACAAGAATTTCATACTGTATTTGGGTCTCTGAGATTAGGGAGCATATGTCAGGATATGTTGTTTTATCAGGGTTACTTCTGTTGACTACCTCTTTAGAGTTTGATGTTTTTTATCAGTGCAGTTATATTGTTGGTTTGCATTTTCGTGTATTCTTGTAGTCTCTGCTTGCCTGCAACTTTTAGTGAAATAAAATAAGCCTTGGAAAATATTTTAGCATGCTAATTAAGATTTTCTAAATATTATGGCTTTTTGGTATATTTTGGTCAATGTAAGTCTCTGCTCCTTTGGTGTTTACTACTTGCTTAGATTTCACAAGCTCTTCAAGCTCCCTTTTAATGAAATTTATTGTAAAACATCAATTTCAATAAATTAGTATTTTCACAATTCAATTGCTTATAAATTTCCGATTATTAAACTTGAAATTTCTAGATAATTGATGTAATTTCTGAGTAAGGACATAATGCTAGATTCTTTTTTCTTAATAGAGGAAAAGCAAATTTTATGATCTCTCACTTTTCTAGTTGGTAAGTAGAATTTCAAATCCTTGATATTAAGTATTTACGAAAGACTGATTTAAAGTTTTATATTATTGTGATTAATCATGCAGAAATTCAGGAACTGATCAGAAGTGAGATTCTTTTCCACATCTGGTTAATGTAGTGAGATTGACACCCTGTGGGTGGTAAAGCATTATAAATATTCATCATGAACCATGATTTGTACATGTCTATGTTGTGAGGCTAGCGTAGATACACCAGGGAAGAGAAATTCAGCATTTTTATCTATTTTAGAAGGAAGTAAATGTCCCAGTGATGATAAAGTAAAACCACAGACCAATTTGGAGAGGATCTTTAATTTTGAGTATTTGTTCTAGGATTAATATTCCTTTCTCTTTTTAAAATAAAAAGTGTGTATACTTATGACAATGATGTTTATCCTGAGATTAACTTAATGTATTGAGAAATATTTGAAGTTCACTCTATTTTTTCAATAAGACAGTTGAACTAATGATTTAGTATAGATTAAAAATTAATGTCTAGAAACATTAAACTGAGTACCCCTCATTTAAGATGTCATCATCTTTGATAACTGGCATGTAATTAGAATGTTAGATAATGCTTGTATGTCTACACCATTTCTGTGTGGTGGCATATCTGGCCATGTGGCCACAGTACTATCTGTGTTAGGTTCTCTGTATTTAATGAGAAACGTTCATATGTAGAAATGTGTGTATATGGTCGTATGCATACATTCTTATTATGAACCTGTACATTGCAAAAGAGTAGTTTGGAAATTTATAAAGCACAACCATAAAAGAAAATAGTGTGCAGTTATTAAACTTGATGGAGCTTAAATGTAATGTTTAGTTTATAAAAGGTTATTTCTATTTTCTATGGCAAAGACTTTGACACTTGAAAAATGGAAGCAATACTTGATTTATTTTTGTAAGTATTTAGAATATTATTTTAAATAAATGATTGTCCAATAATATAATAGTTGTGAAATGTTTTAAGTAAATAAACTTTCTGATTCTGTGATGATTATGATGGATTATGATGGATTTAGTGGGTACAAGTGCTCATTTATTTGCTGCTTTAAATAAAGGACTTAAAATATTTAGATTGGCAAAGAATAATTGCGTTAATTTAATTTTTATAATTTTGTGTTTCTTTTGAATTTTTTTGGTGAATAAGATGTGTAAGTGATTTTTGGTGTGCCCTTTTACATCTCCAGTTTCACCACTGGAATCTAGACATTTTGCGTTATCTTGGAATCTAGAACATTTCTGGGTTTTCTTTGATAGAGACTTCTACTTACCCTTCAATATCCATTCTCCCATTTTCCTTTAGTAACAAAACCCCATATTTTATGTTGTTACATTTACCATCTGTGGGGGGGGGGGATAACTACTTTCCAGACTCCCTTGTCACTTGGTGGGGCCACTTTATAAGTTCTGGCCAAAGAGATGTGAATAGTAGTGATGTGTGCCTGTTAACAAAATGGGCATGCTTTCCTTGGCTCTTTTTCTCCCCATCTGGAAGGCCATGTGACTGAGGGCAACCCTCAGGGACAGTGGCACAACAGGAAAGAAGGAGCTTGGATCCCTGAAATCACCACTTAGCCATATTAGCTGTGGACTTCCAGCCCAGATTTCTCTTGTTTAAGCAATTTTTAAAAGCTAATTTATTTTGGGGTTTCTTTCTTCCAGCATCCTAACTTATATCCCGGTCCATACACATTTGTCAAAATGAATTATGAAATGAATTTTTAGTAAAGTGCAGGTGTTCCATGTTCTTGGAATGTCATGGAACCATTTTAATTCTGTTGCTGTTAACGGTTGCTCAATAAATATTTGTTTAATCACATGAATGAAAATAATTTGCCGGTTATGCAAAGATGGAGACAGAGGTGAAGTCCCATCTCACTTTAGGTAGATCATCATGATTCCAAAAGACCATGATTCTATAAATTTAACTTTCTGAGCTGTACAACAAATGCTGGCCCAACGTCATCACATAAGTTTGTGACTAGTTCACTAAGAGCGACCCAAGGTTCTAGACCTGCACTTAACAGTATGTTGGCTGCTAGCCACATTGGATATTTAAACATAAAATTTAATTAAATTTTATTCCCTCATTTCAGCCACACATAGCTAGTGGCTATGATATTGGACAGTGCAGATAAAGAGTATTTCTGTCATCACAGAAAATTCCGTTGGACAGCTCTGTTTTAGATGTCTGGGTTGGATGTACACATTCTCCATCTCTGAAGTTCCAGGTGGTATGGGATCACAGCAATGTAGTGAAGTGAAACTTTCAGACATCACCCTGCACATGGTGACATGCTCAAGGATAGAGCTGCAGTTGGATTCTTCAGCTGGCTGTGGTTTTGATGGTGAAGTGCTCTGTTCCCTTGCCCACTTGGGCTGCTGCAAGTTGCTATCAGTAAGTAGTAAAAGCTGCAACTTAGGCCTCTTGCTTCAACTCAAATATTCTCCTCTTTCATAAATCCTTCTAAGATTTCAAGCAAGATGAGAGGTCCATTTTCCTAAAACTTTCAAAATCTTTGTCTTAGTGACCTTAATGTGATCCACTTTTTTAAGGTATCTGTCCTACTAAACTAAGTTTCTGAAGGTCAGGGGCTGTATGTGGTTCATCTGTTTTCCCCACAGCACTTGGCACGGTATCTTCTACACAGTGAATACATACGTACTAGCTGAACTAGACTTGCTGATGATGGACAGAATATTTTCTTTAGAAATCCAGTCTCAAGATACTCCGAAGAGAGCAGGGGAGTGCATTGGAAGGAACATCTGAATAGGCAAGAAATGAAGAGAGGGATTTTTGTTTCAGCCCTACAACTAACCAGCACATATCCCTGAGCCTCTTCCCTAGATTTATTGCAAGTCATATCTTTGTAGCAGCTTTATTGAGATATAATTCACATATCATATAAGCTCTTTTAAAGTGTACAAGTTACAAGTCTAGTATATTCCCAGTTGTGTGACCACCATTCTCTAATTTTAAAACATTTTGTCACCCTAAGTAGAAATGCTTTACCCATTAACAATCACTGTGCACTCTCTCCTCCTCCTAAGGGTACCATCAATCTACTTTCTGTGCCGATTTTGGACATTTCTTACATATGGAAACATACAAAATGTCTTTTGTGACTAGATTCTCAAATTTAGCGTCATGTTTTCAAGGTTCATCCATGTAGTAGCATGTAGCTGTACTTCATTCCTTTTTATTGCCAAATAACATTCTGTTGTATGTATACACCATGTTTTGTTTAGTCATTCATCAATTGATGGATGTTTGGGTCCTTAACACTTTCTGGCTGTTATGAATAATGCTGCTATGAACATGAGATGCAAGTTTTTGTGTGGACATATGTTTTCAATTCTCTTGGATATGTACTGCTATTGTCTGAATGTTTGTGTCACTCCACAATTCCTATGTTGAAATCCTAATCCCCAAGGTGATCATAGTTAGGAGGTACCTCTTTGGGAGGTGATTAGGTCATGAAGGCTCATGAATGGGATTAGTGCCCTTCTAAGAGGCCTGAGAAAACGGCCTTACTCTTCCACCCTGTGAGCACACAATAAGACGGTGCCATCTTTGAGTCAGAAAGTGGACCCTCACAGGACACCAAATCTGCTGGCACCTTGATTATGGACTTGCAGCCTCCAACACTGTGAGAAATAAATTTCTGTTGTTTATAAGCTACCCAGCTTTTGGTATTGTTGTTATAGCAGCCCAAACTGGTATTATACCTAAGAGTGAAATTGCTGGGTCATACAATAAACCTATATTTAATTTTGTGTGTATGTGTGTGAGGAAGACCAGCCCTGAGCTAACAACCACTGCCGATCCTCCTCTTTTTGCTGAGGAAGACTGGCCCTGGGCTAACATCCGTGCTAACATCTCCCTCTACTGTATATGGGACGCTGCCACAGCATGGCTTAACAAGCGGTGTGTCTGTCCACGCCCGGGATCCAAACCTGCCAACCCTGGGCTGCCAAAGCAGGATGCATGAACTTAATCACTACACCACCAGGCCGTCCCCCATATTTAATATTCTGAGGAACTGCCAGACTGTTTTCTAAAGTGCAGTATTTCTCAATTCTACCTGCAATGTATGAGGGTTCCAGTTTTTCCACATCCTCACCAACCCTTGTTATTGTCTGCCTTTATTATTTTAGCTCTCCTAGTGGATGTGATGTGGTAGCTCGTGGTTTTGATTTGCATTTCCCTAATAATGAAGTTGACCATCTTTTCATGCTTATTGGTCATTTGTATATCATCTTTGAAGACATATCTGTTTTTTAATTGGCCTATTTGTGTTGTTGAGCTGTAAGAGCTCCTTATTTATTCTGGATCAACTCTCTCATTAGATGTTTGAAGTCAGAAATAATTTTCTACCATCCTGTGCACTGTCTCTTCACTTTCTTGGAAGTGTTGTTTGTAGAACAAAAATTTTTAATTTTGATGAATTCCAATTTACTAATTTTTTCTTTTTTGATTGTGCTTTTGGTGTCATATTGAAGAAACCCCAAATCAGGAAGTTTTAATTCTATGCTTTCTTTTAGGGCTTTTATAATTTTAGCTCTTAAATTTAGTCTGTGTTCCATTCTGAGTTAATTTTTGTGTATATGTGAGGGAGGGGTCCAACTTCATTCTGTTGCATATAGATATCTAGTTGTCCCAGTACAATATGTTGAAAGATTATTCTTTCTCCATTGAATTGTCTTGGCACCATTGTTGAAAGTCACCTGACCATTCTTGTATGCTTTTATTTCTGAACATTCAATTCTATTCCATTGATCTTTATCTTTACCCTTATGCATATAATCCCTTATATCATACAATCTTGATTACTGCATCTTTGTAGTAAATTTTGAAATTAGGAAGTGTGAGTCCCCCAAATTTAATCTTCTTTTTCACGATTGTTTTGGCTATTTTGAAAACTTTGTAATTCCACACAAATTTTAGAATCAGCTTGTCAATTTCTGAATAAAGCCAACTGGGATTTTGATAGAGATTGCTTGCATCTGAAGATAAATTGGGAGAACATTGTCATCTTAACAATAATCAGTATTCTGATCAATAAACATGGGATGTCTTTCCATTTACTTAGGTCTTTAATTTCAACAATGTTTTGTAGTTTTCATTGTACAAGATTTGTACTTCTTTTGGTAAATTTACATAAGTATTCTTTTTGATGCTATTGTAACTGGAATTGTCTGCTTAATTTCGTTTTTGAATTGTTCATTTTTAGTGTATAGAAATACAGTTTATTTTTTTGTATATTGATCTTGTTTGTGCAATACAATCATTTAGAGTATCTGGTATAATTATTTTTATTTCTGAAAGGTCATTTGTTATGTCCCCTCTCTTATTCCTGGTTTTATTAATTTGAATCTTCTCTCTCTCTGTCTGTCTCTCTCTCTGTTTTTTTTTTGGGGGGGTGGGGTGAGGGCAGCTTAGCTAAAGTTTTATCAATTTTGTTGATCTTTTCAAAGAATCAGGATTGGGTTTTGTTGATTGTCTCTATTGTTTTTCTTTTATCTATTTCATTTATTTCCACTCTATGTTATTTCCTTCTTCATTTGTGTAATTTGCTCTTCTTTTTTGAGTTTCTTAAGGTAAAAGGTAGGTTATTGATTCAAGATCTTTCTTCTTATTTAATGTAGGCATTTACAGTTGTATATTTCTTTCTAGGCCTTGCTTTAGCTGCATCCCATAAGTTTTAGAATATTGTATTTTTGTTTTCATTTATCTCAGTGTGTTTTCTAATTTCACTTGTGATATCTTCTTTGATCCACTGGTTATTTAGGCATGGCTTATTTAATTTTAAGTTACTGTCTAGGGTCCTTTCATTTCAGCCTGAAGGATATCTTTAGTATTTTTTTAGTATTTTTTAAGGCAGATATGCTAACAAAAAATTATCTGTTTTTGTTTATCATGGAATGTCTTAATTCCTTCTTCATTTTTGTAGGGTGGTTTTTCTGGGTGTAGAGTTGTTGGTTGACAGCTCTTTTTCTTTTAGCATGATGAATATGTAATCTCATTGCCTTCTGGCTTCTGTGGTTTTAGATGAGTACTCGGCAGATAATTATTGAGATGACACACTTTCTCTTACTGCTTTCAAGATTCTCTAATTGTCTTTCACTTTTGACAGTTTGACTGTGGTGCATATAGATATGGATCTCCTCAAATTTACCCAACTTGGAGTATATTTACTTTCTGCAAATTAATGTTTTTCATCAAATTTGAGGAAATTTTGGCCATGGTTTACTCAAATATCCTTTCTTCCCTTTCTATCCTCGCCTCTCCTGTTGTTGATGCTTTTGATAGTGTCCACAGATCTCCAAGGTTCTGTTCATTTTTCTTCATTGTCTTTTTCATTCTGTTCCTCAGACTAAGTAATCTTAATTGGTTAATCTTTAGATTTACTCATTTCTCCTACTGCCAGCTCAAATTTACTTCTGAGCCCCTCTAGTGAATTTTTTCTTTTCAGTTACTGTAGTTTCAACTCTAGAATTTCTAGTTAGTTGTTTTTTTATAATTTTTATCTCCCTATTTTGATTTTATATTCAGGGAGAAATCATTCTCATCCTTAATTTTAATTCTTTAGACATGGTTTCTTTAGGTACTTTGAACATACTTAGAATAGCATTGGAATAAGAGACTCTGGACTTGCCCTCCACTCGTGGACTCTATGAATAAACCGCTACACATGGATCAATACCTCTGAGAGAAATCCAGAAACTAGTTGAAAGACTCCTTAACACTGGATGACAAAGAAAATATCCACATTGAAACAGGTAGGAAAAGCTGAGGCACACTCTTGCCATAAACCCCACCCCCAGCTAAGTGCCCTACAATTGAGAGGAAAGCCCCAACTGCATCTCCCTGAGGAGTGAAGGGTTTGGACTACATATTTAGCATCACAACTTTTATGGCTTCTAGCTGAAGGACTGGCTTTGAACTCACCCATCTTTGGGAGCTGATGGTGCCTGCCATTTGCTAGTCCCCTGGGACCTCAGAGAACAAAGAGGCATAAGCCTCTTTAAATGCATGAACAAGCACTTTCTGGGACTCTTTCCCCTGGCTCAGTGCTGAGTGAGCAGACAATGAAGCTCATCTCCCAGCTTCTCCCTGGAAGGGGTTTGACTGCACATCTAGTACTCTGACTTTTTCAGCTGCTGCCTGAGGGTCTGCCTTCTAACTAGACTGCATCTTGGAGCTGACAGGGTAGGCAATTATTAGTCCTCTGGGAGCTTGAAGGGGCATGTGGGCACTTCTGGTGGCTTTTCCCCTTGGCCTACTTCAGTGAAAAAACAAGACTCCAGCTTCTTCTTGGAAGAAGTTGAACTATACATATAGCACCCTGTCTTTTCCAGCTTCTGCCTGAGGGTCTGACTTCTAACATGCCTGTCTCTAGGCTCCCAGGGTCTACAGAGAAAGACAGTTTTGAAGGGCCCTGCAGAGTCTTCCCATGACTACTCCTTTCAGCTCACTCCAGCAATAAAACCCAGGGCCCAGCATCTCTCTGGAAGAGGTCAGACTGCATCATAGTGCCCTGACTTTTCCACTTGCTGCCCAAGAGTCTGACTTCTAACATGCCTGTCTCCGGGAGCTGACAGGACAGGCAATGACTAATCACTTGGGAGCTTGAATGGGTGTGTGGGCACTTCCTGTGGCTCTTCTCCCCAACCTGCTGCAGCAATAAAATGCAGCCCCCAGCCTCTCTCTAGAAGGAGTTGTACTGGCTTTTAACCCATCTGTCTATGAAAGCTAACATGACATAGCAATTGCTAGGACCCTGGAGGCAACAGAGAACAAAGCAGGCTATTGAAAGAGCGTGTCGTCTGAACAGGGTATAGGAATTTTCCACAGCCCCTCTCTCCAGGTCAGTGCAGAGCAAGGGAGCAATGAACTCCAGCTTCTCCCTGAAGAGAGAAGGAATGGGACCACACCTAGTGCCCCACCTTTTCCTGCTTCTCTGTGAGGGACTGGCTTCCATCTTGTCTGTCTTGAGGCACTGATGGGACTTGGCATATCCTATCCTCCTAGAGGCCACTAGGAACAAAGATGGCAGTTTGAACAAGCACAAAGATTTGAAAGAAACCCAGAATGTCTGGCCAGGCTGATTGGTGAGGTTAGTCTCCTATAAGAGGCCAGTTTGTGAAGGCTGGGACATGTGGGTGTTTTATCTAATGTGCAGAAACCAACACAGAAAGTCAAGGAAAATCAAGAAAGAGGGAACTATGTTCCAAATAAGAGAACAAGATAAATCTCCAGAAACTGACCCTAATAAAAATGGAGACTTGTGACTCACAAATGAAAAAATGACTTACCTGACAGAGAATTCTAAATAATGGTCATAAAAATGCTCACCCAAGGCCAGGAGACAAATCACAAACAATGTGAGAATTTCAACAGAGACAGAAAATATTAAGAAGTACCAAACAGAAATCATAGAGCTGAAAAACACAATAACTGAAGTGAAAAATTCAACAACAGATTAGCTGAAGCAGGATTAGATCAAGAAAGGATCAACAAACTAAAAGACAGGTGATTGGAAATCATCCAGTCAGAGGGCCAAAAAGAAAAAAGAATGAAAAAGAGTGAAGATAGATAACTTAAAGGACTTACAGGATACTCGTTAGGCCAGTCCCAGAAGGAGGAGAGAGAAAAGGGCAGAAAGCTTATTCAAAGAAATAATAGCTGAAAATTTCTCAAACCTGGGAAAAGAAACAGACATCCAGATTCACAAAGCCCAAAGGACACCAAATAAGATGAAAAAGACCCACACTAATACACATTATAAGCAACTTGTCAGAAGTTAAAGACAGAATTTTGAAACACCAAGAGAAAAGTGACTTGTTACATACAGGGGAACCTCCATAAGACTATAAGATTTTTCAGCAGAAATCTTACAGTTCAGAAAGGAGTGGGATAATATATTCAAAATGCTGAAAGAAAAACCTGCCAACCAAGGATACTATACTTGACAAATCTGCCCTTCAAAAATGAAGGGGAGGGGGCTAGCCCGGTGGCGTAGCAGTTAAGTTCGTGCGCTCTGCTTCGGCAGCCCAGGGTTCACACCAACGCACTGCTTGTCAAGCCATACTGTGGCAGCGTCTCATATAAAGTAGAGGAAGATAGGCACGGATGTTAGCCCAGCGCCAGTCTTCCTCAGCAAAAAGAGGAGGATTGGCAACGGATGTTAGCTCAGGGCTAATCTTCCTCACACACACACAGACAAAAATGCAAGGGAGATAAAGATTTTCTCAAATAAACAAAAGCTGAAGGAGTGCATCACCACTATACCTGCCTGACAAGAAATGCTAAAGGGAGTTCTTCAAGTTGAAATGCAAGTATGCTAAACAGTACCAGAAGAGCATAAGAAAGTATGAAACTCCTTTGTAAAGGTAGATATATAGACAAAAACAGAATACCGTATTACTATTAAAGTGGTGGGTAAATCACTTTTAATTCTAGTATAAAAGTTATAAGACAAAAGTACTAAAAATAAACAAATTATGTTAATGGTTACACTATATAAATAGACATCATTAATTGTGTAAATTGTGACATCGTTAGCACATAATGTGGGGGGAAGAGATGTAAGAGTGTAGAGTTTCTTTCAGAAAGTGAAGTTAAGTTGTGATCAGCTTAAAATAGACTGTTATAACTATATTTTATGTAAGCCCCATGTTAACCACATAGAAAATACTTATAGAAGTTACACAAAATAAAAAGAAGAAGGAATCAAAGCCTAATAGTACAGAAAAATGACAAAACACAAAGGAAGACAGCAGGAGAAAAAAAGAAGAAAAGAACTACAAGACAAACAAATCAGTTAACAAAATGGTAATAGTAAATCCTTCCCTGTCACTAATTATTTTAAGTGAAAATTGATTAAACCCTCCAATCAAAAGATATAGAGTGACTGCATGGATAAAAACCAAGACTATATGCTGTCTACAAGAAACTCACTTTAGATTGAAGGACACACATAGGCTGCAAGTGAAGGAATATTAGAAATGGAAGATATTCCTTTGCTTTGGCAACCAAAAGAAAGCAGAAGTGGCTATACTTATATCAGACAAAACAGACTTTAACTCAAAAATTATCTCTAGAGACAAAGTGATTCTAATGATAAAAGGGTGAATTCAACAGGAAGATATAACAATTTTACATATTTTAGCACCCAACATCAGAACATCTAAGTACATAAAGCAAGTATTGACAGATACGACAGTAGAAATTGACAGCAATACAATAACAGGAGAGTTCAATAACTGACTTTCAAGAATGGATAGGACAACTAGAAGGAAAATCAATACAGAAATAGCTGACTTAAACAAAACTATAGACCAAATGGACCAACAGACATATACAGAACTTTTCACCCCAAAGCAGAAGAATACAAATTCTTCTCAAGCACAGATGGAACATTCTCTAAGATAGATCACATCACAAAACAAGTTTTAACAAATTGAAGAAGATCAAAATCATACCAACTAGCTTTTTTGACCACAATAGAATGAAACTAGAAGTCAAAAACATCAAGAAAATGGGAACATTACAAATATGTGGAAACTAAACAACTTTTTCTTGAATAACCATTGGGTCAAAGAATTAATCAAAAGGAAACTTAAAAAAATATCTTGAGACAAATGAAAATGAAAACACACATACCAAAACCTATGGGATGTAGCAAAAGCAGTGCTAAGATGGAATTTTATAATGATAAATGTCTACCTTTAAAAAATGAGAAAGATCTCAAACAGCCTAACTTTACACCTTAAGGAACTAGAAAAAGGAGAACAAACTAAACCCAAAGTTAGTTAAATATTAGAGCAGAAATACATCAAATAGAGCATATAAAAATGATAGAAAAAATCAACAATACTAAGAGTTGGTTTTTTGAAAAGATAAAATCAACAAACCCTTGGATATACTAAGAAAAATGAGAGAAGTTTCAAATAAAAACAGAAATGAAAGAGGAGACATCGTAACGGATGCCTTAGAAATAAAAAGGATCATAAGGGACTATAATTATATGTCAAC
This sequence comes from Tapirus terrestris, assembly GCA_004025025.1. Lineage (NCBI taxonomy): Eukaryota > Metazoa > Chordata > Mammalia > Perissodactyla > Tapiridae > Tapirus > Tapirus terrestris. Next base: position 78,816 of record PVID01001808.1, read on the forward strand.
AAATTGGATAACCAAAACAAATGGATAAATTCCTTGAAACAAACAACCTACCTAGACTGAATCAAGAAAAAACAGAAAGCCTGAAGAGACCAATAATAAATAAGGAGAATGAAGCAGTAATCAAAAACTTCCCCACAAAGAAAATCTCAGGCCAGATGACTTCATGGGTGAATTCTACCAAACATTCAAAAATAATTAATGCCAATCTTTCTTAAACTCTTCCAAAAAATAGAAGAGAAGGGAACACTGCCAAACTCATTTTATGAGGCCAGAATCATCTTGATACCAAAGCCAGACAAAAACATCATAAGAAAAGAAAACTACAGGCCAAAATCTGTAATGAACACAGATGCAAAAATCTTCAATAAAATACTAGTAAACCAAATTCAATAGCACATTAAAAGGGTTATATACCATGATCAAGTGGGACTTATCCCTGGGATACAAGGATGGTTCAACATATGCAAATCAATCAATGTGATTCACCACATCAACAGAATAAAAGATCAAAACCACATGATTGTTTCAGTAGACACAGAAAAAGCATTTGACAAAATTATTAACATCTATTCATGTCAAAACCTCTCAAAGAATCAATATGGAAGGAAATTATATCAACACAATAAAGGCCATATATGAAAAGCTCATAGCTAATAACATAATTGGGGGGAGGGGAGAACTGAAAGCTTTTCCTCTAAGAACTGGTACAAGGCAAAGATACCCACTCACCACTTCTACTAAACAAACACAGTACTGGAAATTCCAGCCAGAGCAATTAGAAATGGAAAAGAAATAAGAAGCATTTAAATTGGAAAGGAAGAAGTGAAATTATCTCTGAACGCAGATTACATAATCATATAAGTAGAAAACACTAAAGACTCAACAACAAAAAACTGTTAGAACTAATAAATTTAGTAAAGTTGCAAGATAAAAATCAACATACAAAAACTGGTACTTCTATATACTAACAATGAACTATCCAAAAAGAAAATTAAAATAGTTCCATTGACAATAACAACAAAAAGAATAAAATGCTTGGAATAAACTTAATCAAAGAGGTGAAAGACTTATACACAAACTTTATAAAACATAATTAAAGAAGACACAGATAAAAGGAAAGACATCCCATGTTCACGGATTAGAAGAATTAATATTGTAAAAATGTCCATACTACCCAAAGTGATCTACAGATTCAAAGCAATCCCTATCAAAATCTCAATGGCATTCTTTACAGAAATAGAAAAATTCTAAATTCATACGGAAGCACAAAAGACCCCGAAAAGCCAAAGCAATTTTGAGTAAGAAGAACAAAGCCGGAGGCATCACACTTCCTGATTTCTGTAGGAACCAATAGCTATAGAAGTCAAAACAGTATGTTACTGGCATAAAAACAGACATATATACCAATGGAACAGGATTGGGAGCCCAAAAATAAATCTACCCATTTATGGTCAGCTGATCTTCAACAAGAGAGCCAAGAACACAAAATAGGGGAAGAACAGTCTCTTCTATAAATGTTATTGAGAAAACGGGATAAATACATGCAGAAGAATGAAATTGGACGCTTATTCACACCACATACAAAAATCAACTCAAAATGGATTAAAGACTTGTGAGACCTGAAACTGTAAAAATACCAGAAGAAAATATAGGAAAAAAGCTTTTGACATTGGTCTTGGCAATAATTTTTTGGTCATGACACCAAAAGCACAGGCAACAAAAGCAAAAATAGACAAGTGGGACTACATCAAACTAAAAAGCTTTTGCACAGCAATGGAAACAATCAACAGAGTGAAAAGGCAACCTATGGAAGGGGGTAAAATATTTGCAAACCATATATGTAATAAGGGGTTAATATCCAAAATATATAAGGAACTCATACAACTCAATTAAAGGGGGTCAGGAAAGTAAAGGAGCCTGTTTAATTCACAAGCAAAATTTAACAAATGTAAAACCTGGAATTGAATTTGAGCCAGCCTAGCTCCAAAGTCCTGACCCCCCCATTCATCTGACTCCCCACGTGACCCCCCCGCCGAGTCTTGTAATGTTTACGTGCATGAGAGTCCTGTGATATCTTTGCACTCTTGATGACTTGGGAGAAAAGAAGCCTCTGTTCTCATCCTTGCTGTTGCAAGAGGCATCATCAATGATCCAGTGCCAGCCCCTGAAAGTGACCCTTTGCATTTGACCCTTTCTTCAAGCTTAATTTGATTTTTTACCTGTTTCAAAAGCAGAGGGAAAGGTTCTTAGCTTTTCAGAGCAGAACAAATAGCTCATGGTGAATGCACAGTAACACAGTGTGACCCAGATACTACAAAATACCAATCCATGGACATCAGTCTGTTCTTGAGAAATAAGCATGAAGAAATAGAACAGGTGACTCCATTCCAAAAAGCCAGCTGGAAAATGAAACAGAAACAGTGAGGTAAGAACAAGCCTGTACTCCTCCACTGTGTTCCTGATGGATTATAACAGAAGTTGGCATCAGGACTAAGAAATAGATCACAGGAGTGAGGTGACAAAGACAGAGGAGTAATGGCAGAGATCTAATTTCAGGCAATAGGTCCAATCTGGCACCAGCCCACAATGATTCTACTTTTATTTATTAGCTCACTATTTATTGAGCCCTAACATGTTCCAGGCACTGTTCTTGGTACTGAACACGACAGATACTGTTCCTGCTCTCAAGAAACCTATCAGTTAACTATTGCTTTGTAACAGTGCACCTCAAAATGTAGTGGCTTAAAACAATAACAATTCATTTAACTCACAAATCTAGGGTTGGGAATCTAGGCTGGGCTCAGTTGGGCAATTCTTGTCTCAGCTGGGATCACTCATGCATCTGCATTCAGCTGCTTGGATATTCTTGGGTCCAGCTTCTCTCAGACATTTTATGCACAGCTGTGGTGGTTGGCCAGCTGTCAGCTAGGGCAAAGTGATAGGAATGACTGGGCCATGTGTTTTTCATCATCCATCAGGGTAATATGGGTTTAAATGATGGTAGCAGAGTTCCAAAAGAGCAGGCAGAAGCACAGAAGGTCTCTTGAGCCCTAGCTCAGAAAAGTCATGTCATCACATTCTATTAGTCAAAACTAGTCGGCAGGCCAGCCCAGAGTAAAGGGAGATGTAAATAGATTTCATCTCTTGAGGGGAGAAGTTGTACAGTCACATTGAAAGGGGTGTAAATACAGGAAAGGGAATTATTAGGGCCATTTTTGCAAATAAATGTTGTTCTCAGCCAATCTTAAGTTCCACACAAACTACAACGGTGTGATGAAACTTGTTAATGCTATGAGAGAATATCTGGCACTAAACTAGCCCTTTCACCATAAACAATGAGAAAAATAAGCAAAGTAAATAAACATGAGTTTCAGATCTTGGAAAACTGACAGTTCAGGACTGTGATCCCATGAGAAAGGAACAAATGAAATGAGCTCTACAACCTCTTTGACTTTATGCCTAAGGCATTTATTTGACCCCCATTACAAGAAAGGGGAAAATCAGAGCACAATAGTGTCATCTCACTAAGATGAGAAAATACAGATTGGAATTTAGGGTGATTGACATGGCTGGAATTGGTAGGGCAGAAACCAGAAAGGCAGAAGCTATGCTAAGAAAGAGCTCCATAAATATTCAGAGAGATCATCTAAATACTAAACTGCATATGTAGGGTGAGATTCCATGACGCTGGCCAAAGAACATCTACTGAGGATAAAACAACTGCCAGAGGGCTACCAGCTTAATGACCACCATAACTTTTACATGGTTGGAACTATTTGAATTCTGAAGAATGGAGAGACCATGTTGAACACGTCAAGTGACAAGCAGAGGCCCTACAAGGGCCACTCTTTAGGAACCCTAGAACAAAAGTTGCTCTAGACCCACTCTAACAAAGTTTTAAAACAATCCTCAAAAGATCAAGGTATTCTACAGGTAAACTAACTGCCTGTCAAAACAAAACTCAACACTATTTAAAGAAAGACAACATAATCTCAACAATGAAAATTTTATATTGCCAATTCATAATTATTAGACATATGAAGAAGTGGGAATATGAGACCCATAACCAGGAGAAAAATCAGTTAATAGAATCAGACACAAAAGTGACAGAAATGATGGAATTATCAAACCAAAACTTTTAAATGGATATGATAAATGTATTCCAGGATATAAAGTAGCACATGAAAATATTTGAGAGAAATATAAACTATAAAAATAAGAATCAGGGCCGCCCGGTGGCGCAGCGATTTAGTTTGAGCTTGGCAGCCCGGGGTTCACGGGTTCGGATCCCAGGCGCCCGCCGACACACTGCTTGTCAGCCATGCGTTGGCGGCATCCCATATAAAGTAGAGGAAATGGGCATGGATGTTAGCCCAGGGCCAGTCTTCCTCAGCAAAAAGAGGAGGATTGGCAACGGATGTTAGCTCAGGTGTTGGGAGCCGGGCGCCAGGAAGGCGTTAACCAACGAAGCAACAGCTCTTGGGCCCTTCCAACCCCGGCTGGCCAGACACACCCCTGTTGTTGACGGGCAGGGGAACATGGGGAACCGTGCGAGCAAAGAACCACACCTTGACCTGAATAAAAATAACCTGTTATTTTATGTCGCTGCATTTGCTGTACTTGCTGGATTTTTGCTGATTGGTTGAAAGGTTGTAACTGGGTAAAGCCACAATGCCAGAGGGAACGGACCGCCGAGTCTATGAGGAAGAGAAACTTATTGTATCAACAAGAAGTGCGGAACTAACCAGAAACTGGTGGGGATGTGCAGACGTGGATGAGGAACTTGTCCTAAATATTGATCAACCTATTATGTAATTTCTTGAGCTATATAAGTGCCTGACGCTGCCAAATAAAGTGTCACTTGGAACAAACCCTCCTTGTGTCCCTCCTGCCCCCATTTCTTGCCCTGTCTACTTTTATTCTCATCTCCTTGCCCTCATGTTCCTGGAGTGATTGTCATGCAGGACACGACACTCAGGGCTGGTCTTCCTCACAAAAAAAAAGAAAGAAGAAGAACCAATTGGTATTTCTAGAGTGGAAAAATAAAATACACAAAATAAAAAATAATGGATGGGTTTAATGGCAGATTAGACACTTCAGGAGAAAAAAAGTGAACTTGAAGACAGGGCAATAAGGTCACTGAAACTCAATCAGGATAAACAGAGAGAAAACTATACAAATATTCATTATAACCAAACTGCTGAGGAGTAATGATAAAGAAAAAAAACCTTAAAAATAGCCAGGGGCTGGCTCCATGGCCTAGTGGTTGAGTTTGGTGTGCTCCACTTCAGTGGCCCGCATTTGGTACCCGGACACAGACCTACACCACTTGTCAGTGGCCATGCTGTGGTGGCAATCCACAAACAAAATAGAGGAAGACTGGCACAGATGTTAGCTCAGGGCAAATCTTCCTTGAGCAAAAAGAGGAAGATTGGCAGCAGATGTTAGCTCAGGGTGACTATTCTTCAGCAAAAAAAAAAAAGCCAGAGAACAAAAGACTCATGAAGAATAGGCAAACAAAGCTATGAATAATTGTGGGCTTTTCATCAGAAACAATGTAAGCTAGAGAACAATGAAAGGACATCTTCAAAGTGCTAAAAGAAAAACCTGGTAATCTAGAATTCTATATCTGGTGAAACTGTTCTTCAAAAATGAAAGTAAAATAAAGATGTTATGTGATATAAATTTTAAAAAAGGATAAACATGGACAGGATAAACAATGTATTGCCCTGGTTTCCAAGTGAGGTGAAGCGGAGAGGGGAGTCAACCTGGGGGACTTTATTGACACATATCCCTCCCCCTGAAGACTGTTATGCAGTGATGAAAGTGATGAAGGATGTTATGAGGCTGCATATGTTTCAGAAATTTTTCCTGTGGTATCCATCCCCAGTGGAAACCACCAGCACAAACTTACTTGTCTGTTTATAATTCCCCATTCTCCACTGCCACCAGCAGTAGACTGTGAGCTTTAAGAAGAGATAGCCCTGTACCTGCCCCTGTTAATCACTGTCTATCTGGCTCATGGTATATGCTCAATAAACAATTATTGAATTTACCTGAAAATACTATTTATGTGAGGCTTGGTTCCAAAGCACAGCTCCATCCACTCTTTCCAAGTAGAAAAAACAATTAATAAGGTTTGGTTTTTCCACACTTAGGGAGACACCACAAGAGTACATGGATATTGGGGGAAGCAATGCAATTTTACCCAGTAAGAAAATGTTAACAACTTATTAGCCATATTGTAGGATGCTGCCATTCATCCAAAGCTAATCAGGATAAAATGAAGGACCATCTTCCATTACAATTGGTTTGGAGCTTTACTTTCAGAGACTTAATGGCAGAAACACCAGTGTATATGTGTGACGGAGTAAAAGTTAAAATAAGGCAGAATCCTTCATAAAGTATGTCACAGCTCTGTAAAACTTTGGTCCAATTTCTGCTACATTTACAGTCCTATCCTGTCTGTGCTGCTCACAGTACTGACCTTGCAACACAGCAAGATCCTGAAGTGTCCTGTGGGCCATTCATCTAAACTATCATTCAACACATAAAGAGAAATAGCATTTATCAAGGTCTTATTGTGGGCTGGATATTATATTTGTAACAGGATGTGAAAATGGGGTTCCTCCTTTCTGTTTCAACTGGAGTCCCAACTGCCACAAGTCAAATAGTGCATGCCAAGTGCTGGTGAAGACCACAGTTCTATGGAAGGCACTTAAAACCCTATGCAGGTCTTCCCCCACAACATCTGAAAATTATGTTTGTGACCCTTGTAGCCCAATGCCTATATAGAGGGTTATAATAGTCGAGAATTAAGGGAAAAGGGAGAGAGGAGACTTCTGTGGTAAGGGGTGACAGAGTCTCTCTCCTTGAGTAAACTTTAGTCAGGCTCCCCTAAGCCCTCTAGGCTTTGACCTTGGCATCTGTCCTTGCTGGGCTTGTAAGTTGTAGCAAAAATCTTGTCAGTTTAGAGGGAACCCCCTCACCCTCAATATCTGATCCCCCTGGCCTCCTTCAGCAAGAATCTTGTCAAGTCGGTTTAACCAGAATCCTCCCTCACCCCTGGTGTTTCCTCTTGGTAATTTTCCATCCACTGACCCCCACCCTGCTCCTTGGCTGTAAATGGCCACTTGTCCATGCTGTATTCGGAACTGGGCCCAGTTCTATACCAAAGTATCTTTTCTTCTGTTGCAATAGTCTTGAATAAAATCTGTTTTGCCACTTTACTACTGTTGGTTTTCTTTGACTGAGGGCCCTCCTCACTTCCTATCCACCCCCTATAAAGGAGGGAAGGGGCATAGTTTCCCCTTACCAGGTAAGAGGTTCAACCAAGAGGGATTTACCTGTGCTTTGTAGAGGTCCTGGAGTACCAAGAACCAGTGCCACATGGAGGCTTGGAACTTCCTATAGGAAGAGGCTGGGTGAGGCCAACTGTGGTGGCCCAAGGGAGGGCTCTTTTGGGAGGGAACTTCACATTATGTAATTGTAGGGGAAGAACTATTCCTCTACCCTCTAGGTCCTTCAGGCTGGTCTAAGAATTAAATTGACATGAGACAGAATAACAGGAGAAAATCAAAGTTTAATAACATGTGTACATGGAAGAAACCCAGGAAAACTGAGTAACTCACCAAAATGGCTGAGCTGTCAGTTTAAATTCATCTTCAGCTAAAGACAAAAGAGGATGTGGGGGGTAGTGGTTTGTGACGTCAAAGGGGAGAAAGGCAATTTACATGGAGATGGAAAAGCAAATGTTTGATAAACAAGTGTTTGCTGGTTCATCTATAGACAATGTGACCCAGAGAGAGAACTTCTTTGATAAAAATGAGTTTAGCAAGGATCCTTCCAGTCTGTCAAACTCAGAGTTACCTATGGTGATGGCTTGTCTTGAGGACAGGACTTTTATCTCAAATTCTTTTAGGCAGTTAGGTGAAAGTTCAGTTTCTTTTGTCCTTAAAAATAATCAAGCCAAAGAGATACATTTTGGGGTGATCAATTCTGATCCCCCACATCAACTTTGGCATAATGAGACAAAGGTGTGGGACTTAATGTGGACTCCGTGGCACAGCCAGATTGGGGTCATCTTGGATCCCAGCAGGAAGACTGCCAGGAAGGGGTAATATGGCCTAAAGAGGAGCTGAATTGGCAGATGCCCAAGAGTGGCAGAGGGACGTTAGCTAAAGGAGAAGCACATCCAGGTCCAGGGCGCTGTACTGTGGTCTCTAAGGAGGAAGCACATGGTGCTGAGAGAAGTGTTGGCTGCACCACTACCTACCTCGCCTGTAAACTTTCCAGTTCTAAAACTGGGTTGCGCAGCTGAGCTAAATTAGGAAGCTATGTAAATTGTGTACTTACTAGGTTGCAAATATGACCAAAATGAGTCTTCTTGGGAATGAATGTGACAAGAGGAACATCTGCTATCTAAGAGTGAGGAGAAAAGTGATGGGCCCTGCCCAAAATTTCATTCAGAGGCAAGAAGGGGTAGTTCACAGAGTGGTGGGGGTGCAGGGTGGAAATAACGCTACTTCTTTCTTGTGCCCTATTGAGTCCCATGCCATCAATCTGCTATGCAGACAGGATTCCACATTTGTGAATATTTTTTTTTTTTTTTTGTGCGGAAGACCAGCCCTGAGCTAACATCCGTTGCCAATCCTCCTCTTTTTGCTGAGGAAGACTGGCCCTGGGCTAACATCCGTGCCCATCTTCCTCCGCTTTACATGGGACGCCGCCACGGCATGGCTGACGAGCAGTGCGTCGGCGGGCGCCTGGGATCCGAACCCGTGAACCCCGGGCTGCCAAGCTCAAACTAAACTGCTGCGCCACTGGGCCGGACCCCCAAATTTGTGAATTTTATCGTCACCACTGCAGAGTGAGGTTTTTACCATCAGACCCATGCTTTACACAAAGAAAACGGAGGCTTGCAGGGTTAAATATCTTGCTGAAAGCCACAGTAAGGGGTTGATGAGACAAAACCGGATGTCCCTGGACACTCAACTCCATTGCCACCCTCTCCCTTCCCTCTTGGTAGCTTAGCAACAAGCTGGTTCAGATGCTAGAGTTAGCTCAGTGGCAGAATAGCCTGACACCAGACCTAGGGCTCTGGAGTTCCCAGTTCTGACAAGCTGCTTCCTCACCCAGGAAGCTGTCCTTGTTACCCAGCCAGTCAGCCAGCCAGCCCCTGCCTCCTATCTGTAAGCATGCAGGGCATTGTGACGCAGTCCCTCTGCTGAACCCTCTCCCTGGTGCATGCAGTCCAGCTATGCCTGACCTTTCCATACAAACTTAGGGTTCCTGTGTGCCCTGCTCCTTCTCTGCTTCTAAATCCTCCGACCTGCAACCTGATTTTAAGTTTACACTGCAGCACACGTGTGTCTGTGTCTCTTTGCAGGACAGGGGTGGACAGAAGTTTCACAGCCTGCATTGCTTTTCAGTAAAGTCATCTGTGCCTCATCCACCATGCCACAGAAAATATCATATGCTTGCACACTATGTGTCAGACACCGATACAAAGGAAGAGGGTAAGAGACCCTGGAGTTTCCACAATAGAAAGGCAGTAAGAGAGTTACAAAAGTGCAGATAACAAAATCTTTCATATTCAAATGAGCTTTGAGAAAAAAAGGAGACACTTCACATGGATAAAAAATTCAATTACTCCCAGTCATCATCTATTCCCCAAGGTTTCTGGTTAATTGTGGCCACACTCTATTTGGCTTTGCATCCCATTCCATCTGGTAGGTCAGGGTGAGCACGCAGTGGGTTTACAGTTATTCCCCAAGGAGTGGTGGATGCCAGCCCATCTAGAATCAGAGCAAATGCAGAGCAGAGCAGGAATGGGACTCAGAGATGACTTCAGCAAAGACCTTCATTCTACCAATGGGGAGCCTGAGCACATCATATAAAGTATTTTGTAAAGTAGAAGTCTCCTCCTTGGGTGATCTGATTGGGGCGAAAAAAAAAAAGAAATGGAAGACAAGCTGTTCGGGAAATTCAAGGCCTGATTTGATTGGTTTTATTCTAGGACTATCATTTGGGTGTTTTCTAGAGACCGACTTCCCAGCAAGTTACAAAGAAAGTGTACATGGGTGGGGGTGGGGTCCTTACTTCCTATTCTTCTGCCAGGCAAGTGGGCCCAAATCCTCCTCCACACATGAGGAAACCCAATCCTTTCTCCCAGACGTACTCTTGGCTCTCCCAGACAAGCTCAGGCTAGCTCCAGCCAAACTCACTCTTTCTCTCCTTTCACCCTATTTCTGTTTCCCTTTCTAATGGTGTCAGTTGAATTGGCTTTTCTCTGAATCCCAAACAGGAAAGAAAAGCCCTATGGTTTCATGGCCCATTTGGTTCTGAGCTATTTAAATCACTTAGGACTAACTACTTAGGAAAAAAGATCTTCTGTAGAGTTTAGTCCAGTTTACCAGTTTTTTTGTGTGTGTTTCTTTGCATTGGGGTTGCTGTCAAAGCTCCATGGACAATCAATGTTACCTGGCCTTCCATTTTATGGCCATTATCTCCCCTCAGTGACCACATGCAGGAGGACTGAGCAGGACTCTGGCATTTCTGGTTCCCTGCTAAAAAACACTCTACCAGGGCTCAGCTGAGTTTAGGCTGGTAATACTTGCCTTCAAAGGCTGACAATCTATTTGCAAGAAAAGATCAGACCCACCACATAGTTAAATCCAATTTGAGAGGGCTTGGGAACAAATGCCTGATAGAGGATTTAAAGCAAGGAGGTCTCCTTAAAGACAGGAAATATTACCATATTTGTTCCCCAAACCTGCTTTCCAGGTTTGGTTTATTGTGGTCACACTCTACTTGGTCCTGGGTCCAAGGCCAAGGTAGTGTTTCCTTAAATAAACCACAGACACTGCGTCTTCCTAGAAGCCAGCCTATGAACAGGGAATAATATCTGCCCTGCTGACTGCCCAGAGGCTCATTCTGAGGCAAAAGCAAAATAAAGCTTGCACAGTGCTGCCAAGTGTGAGGGCGCTCAGGGCCAACCTCTGTGGTGCACAAGGGTCCAACCTATAACTCTTCCCAACCATTTGGCACTACTTTGACCTGAGCCATCTCAACAGGCCAGAAGCAAATCCATGTGAAGGAAGGAAGCAGGAAGGAGGCAGATTACAGCCATAACTTTTATGATGTGCTTTACAGTTTCCAAACCACTTGAAGTCCATTATTTCCTCTGATTCTTACAGCAATTCTTCCTTTGGAGAAGGAATTATTATTCTCTGTTCATCTCATTCACAACACAAATGATTTGCTCAAGACTACATTGGAGGAGATGGCAAAGCTTTCATTTGGATCCAGTTTCCTCTGAGCTCAATTCCTATGATCTTTCCTCGGAGCCACCTTCATCCTGTCCGCTCACTTCTGAGCAGGTGCCAGAGCCTTCAGAGGACGTGCCTATTCTTCCTGCTCTCCTTTCTCCTCTCCCTCCCCAACACCTTCATGCTGAGGAACAGCACAGATGCAGTGGCTGACTGGGGAGACGGTGAGGCCCATTCTGAACTTCAGGCTCAGCTTCTCATTGTTTGGGGGCCTGAAGGTAAATCTTTGCACAAGGGAAGTGAAGAAAATAAACAACTCAGACTTGGCCAACTGTTCTCCAAGGCACACCCGCTTTCCTGAAAGACCAGAACAGAAGAGGAGTTACCTTCCCAGGTGGTGTCAGTACTTAGCAGGGAATGAAATCTTCTACCACATCTTCCAAAACCTGAGCAGAGGAAGGGCCTGCGAGGCCCTGGGGCTTTATGTACAGTGACTCCTTCAATCTGACAACCATCTGAATTAACCAAAGCACAGAAAGCATAAGTCTGGACTCACAAACTCCAACACTTTCAGTGGTCAGGTAGGTGGGGCACAGGGGTGAGGGTGCAGGGTGTAGGATAATAGAATTGGAGGCTCGGGTTGACCTACAAAGTAAATGTGTATTTTAAAGACTTTCAAAAATTAACAGACAACAATGACAAAAGCAGACAACAAAACAACAAAACTCGGGCCGGCCCAGTGGTGCAGCGGTTTAGTCCGCGCTTGGCAGCCCGGGGTTCGCGGGTTCAGATCCCGGGCGCCTGCCGATGCACTGCTTGTCAGCCATGCTGTGGCAGTGTCCCATATAAACTGGAGGAAGATGGGCACGGATGTTAGCCCAGGGCCAGTCTTCCTCAGCAAAAAGAGGAGGATTGGCAACGGATGTTAGCTCAGGGCTGGTCTTCCTCACACACACACACACAAATTTAAAAAAAAAACAAAGAACACAAAACTCTGCGTTAACTGTTTTCAATCCTTAAAAGAAAACTGTCCCAAAGTATAAGCTGGTAAATGTCAGAGCAGTCTCTAAAGTACAAGGCATCTTTCCCCTATGACACATTTCCCCCTTAATGACAGGGTACCTCACTGATATGGGTGGCCCTACATTGGAACTGCTTCAGCCTCCCTTCTTGAGCAGTCCTCCTTACACACAGCAGTCCTTCCCCACAAAGGGCCTCTGCTTCTAATGTAGGACCATAGGCTGGATACTTCACTCGATGGCTCACACCTGGCACTGTCCCATCCACACCCCTCTACCTGTGACATGAGTGCAGAACTAGAAGCAGAAGGACGGAGATCCAGTTCAACTTCTCCCACTTTCCAGCCATGTGATTTGGAGTAAAATGAGTAATCTCTCCAGGCACTAGTGGAAATGTGTCTGTGTATGCTTAAGATGGGAATTTTATTTTATATATTGTGTGGGCTGCACACTGAATCCAAATAGACCAAATAATTTAATAATTTATACAGCAAACCAAGTATTTTAACAAGTCACCTGGATAATAATAAACATTCTAGCTATAAAGTAGCTCATCATTAACTTTATCTGGTTAATTCTCAAAAGATGAAGACACAGTTTAAAGGACTACCTTTAAATAAGACTTTTTGGGTGGTAGCACTACTAAAATAGCTTTCTGTATATCACAATTCTTTCCTGGGATGCTTTCCATATTGTGCCTCTTATTGTAAAATAATTTCTAAGTACAGAATACTTGCAAGAATAAAACAAAGAATTTGTTTCTCAAGAGTTATCTGAGAGTAAATTGCTTACATTACCTGTGAAATCTTTAGTATGTATTTCCTACAAACAAGGACATTCTCCATCATAACCAAAATAGAACCACCAAATCAATCAGGAAATCAAAACTGACGCATTAATTCTTCTTCTCCTTCAGATCATCTTCTCCTCGGATTCCAATCAGATTTGGGCAGTTGTCCCAATAATGTCCTTTATTGTAAAAGGATCCAGCTGAGTGTCACATGTTACATTTGGCTGTCATGCGAGTGACTCCTCAACTTTCATGATTTTAGCATTTTTGAAGATGACAGGCCAATTATTTGATAAATGTCTCTCATGTTTCCTCATGATTAGATTCAGGTTGTGAGGCTATGCATTTCGGGGAGGAATACCAAAGTGATACTGTGTTCTTCTCATTTCACCCTACCAGGTGGCTCACAAGTCTGACCTATCCCATTATTGGTGATGTTAACTGTGACCACTTGATTAAGGTGTCTACCAAATTCTCCCCTATAAAATTATTCCCTCTCTCTTTGTAACTAACAGTACTTTGAGACTATGTTAATAAGCCATTCCTCACTGAACTTTCATCTACTAGTTTCCATTGCCATTTCTTGGCCAAATTATTTATTGCTCTGATGGTTGCCAAATATCCTCAGTATGTTTCCTTCTTGGATCAGTATCCCTCATAAATAACCTATCTCCCATCACTGCCCCAGCCACCAGTGCAAACCCAGCCTCAGCTCCCTTGTGCTCTAGGTTCCAGCTGTGCCCTCCCCCTCACTAATCTCGCCTCACCCCCCTTGGGCAATAACATCCCACAGTAGTCACTACCACCATTTCTTTTGTGTGTGTCTGTAATAACTTACCTCCTCCCTAATACATAGTCACTGCAAAAAGGAAAAAAAGCTTGAAAAGACAAGTATAAAGAAGACAACAAAAGATGTGAAAGATGTTTGTAACCCCATAATCCAGACCACACCCTTGTTAACACTTCAACATATTTCCTACTGTTCTTGTGGGGAGTCCCCTGCACACCATCGCTGTATTATTGTCCATAGTTAATTCCATGTGCTGCATTTGCTACATTGTATTTTCCCATGTAATGAAATGCTCTTGGAAATCATTAGTGTACGCATGCCTCCATTTTGTCCTCTGCCGATAAGGGGTTGTTGACAAACACAAGTTACATGAGACCTGCAAAAGTGTGCAGTAAATGTAAATTTGCTTCACAGTGGTGTCGTCATTGCATTGTTTCGTGCCTGTGTTTCTCACCAGCATGTGTCTAATGCCCTCTGTTCCCCTCATCCTTCTCTCTTTACCCACCACAAAGAATGTGATGAGGAAATTTGTTAGAATAATAACAAATCAACAGTATTGCAAATACCCAAGAATACTCCTAGAAGAATCCATTCATCAGGACAAAACTGGACCCACAGAGTCAGGAACCAGGGTTACAGTACTGGTTCCACTGGTAACCAGCTGTGGGCTGTGAGTAAACTCCCTCTCACGCAGCTAAACGTTCATCACTTGTCAGACATGTGAAATAATCTCTCTCCTAACTATGTTATGTGGCTGGCCGAGGATACCAATAAGGTGGCAGGTACGAATTTGCTTTCAAAAGCATGAAAATGAGGACAACTTGATTTCAAAGCTTCAGCCTGGATTACAGGAAACTTGGACCTTCTCCTCGGGGCTTCCACTAACTGGCTATCACTGACTAACCAGGCCAATTACCTCTCTTAGTAAAATGAGAGAGCTAACTTAGATTTTTCAGGCAAAGTTCTTCCCAGTTTATCTCCTATGATCCAATGGTTTTATTTGAAAAATGAGGAACTGGACTTTTGCCTTTCATGAAGCTGCCTGCTGCTTTGTTGGATCAAACAGAAAGGACCTAAATGAGGAAAAGAAAATATGAATTTGCAACAATGGCTTTGCAATCTGCCCTGATTATGCACATGTTGTAATTCCACACCTGGTGATCTTTTCCAAGAGAAGGGAAGAAGCTGTCCACATCTCATTCCTCCAGGGAGGCTGTCTTTAGAAAGCGCTAGGCCAAGAACAAGGAAAAGCAACTCTGTGCCAAAGACGAGAGTGTGGTGGAAAAAAAAACCAGACAGTTGTGTTGACATTTTGTTAACTCATTGGATTTTTCAGGTTTCTATTTCTTGTTCTGTTTAACTAGTCCTCATTTTGTCACACCTTCTGTGAGAATTGCTTGCCTTCTCTGAATTTCACTCTTCTCAGTCAGAACAAGAGAGAGTGATACCAACTGAGTGCCAAAACGGCTCCAAATTCTTCCCCTCTCCCTATATCCACATCATTTGTAATGTGACTTCATAGCCCTTCCCATCAAAAATTGTACGATTATCTCCTCCCCTTAATTGGGGCTGACTTTACGACTTGCACTGACCAACAGAATGCAGTGGAAGTGATGGTGTGCCACTTCCCAGCCTGGACCTTAAGAGGCATTGTGTGCTTCCATTGCCCCTCTTGGGATCTTATCACCACCATGTAATCAAGCCAGGCTAGCTTGCTGGAGGATGAGAGAGAATATGGAAACGAGCCTCACTGTTCCAGCTGAAGTCATCGTAAGATCAGCCTTCAGCCAGCTGACCTCTCAAACATGTTAAGCAAGCCCCGCCAAGATCAGCAGAGCTACCTAGCTGACCTGTAGACTTGTGAGCAATGATTCAGTGGCTTACTGTTTTAAGCCACTGAGTTTTGGACTGTTTGTTATGCAGCAATATGCTAACTGATACATATGATATGAACTCATTGAATCTTAAAGTGGAAGGGCCATTAAGTGGGAAGGTGAGTTACATTCTAGTTGTGCTAGAGAGAACACTACACTAGAAATATAAAAACTTGAGTCTTAGGCCCTGTTCTGCCAATTCCTTGGGTCCATGATCTTGGATAAGAAACAATTCTCTCTTATTCTTAGTTTCCTTACATTAAAAAAGGAGATGCCAATTCATTTCTTGCCTAACTATTAATAAGCAGGTTGCTATAAGGATTAAATGAGATAATTTGCTTGCAAATGAATTCTTTAATTAAGAGAATATGATACAATTCTCAATAGCAGAGCACCAGTGAGGCAAGAATAATTATAATATCGGAAATATACTGCTGAAACGTTGTATTGTAATATAAAACGTGAAGCTACTGTAGACAGAAGACTGAAGGTATTCCTACATTTCATATCAGCTTTCATATTAGGAAATGACTTGACAATGTGAGGAAAGTTGACACAGAACTAGATGAAGAAAAAGACGATCTAATCAGAATTGACCCAGATACACCCTGGACAGTGTCATATACAGGTTTTGGGCCACTCTTACGTGGGTTCAAATTCCAGTTCCTCCCTTTCTGAGCCCTAGTGTCATCATCAGTAAAATAATTCTGTCTCAGGAAATCAATCTATATTTAATTTTAAGTTAATGATAAGCAAACTAGCATGCATTCCACAGGGTGAATGCTGTGTAGCATTTAGTTACTCTTTTTTAGGAGATAGTACTAGGGAGAGCACAGGCCTCAGTTTTTGGTAAATCTGGTTAACATTAAGTTCTAGCTCTGCCACATGAGTTTTATGACTTTAGATGCCCTCTAAGCCTCAGTTTCCTTATCTCTACAGTGGTAACAGTAATCTGAACCTTGTAAGGTTGCACTAGAACACATGCTCCATGAGAGCAATTTTTCCTATTTCTTTCATTGTCATATCCTCAGGGCTAAATGTTTGACACATAATAGATGCCCAGGAAATATTTATAGAATTAAACTATTGGAAAACTACTTGAAATAATCCATGCAACATACCTAACTCAATACTTGGAATATACCAAGAATGTATGTTATTCATTTTACAATGTTGTAAGTTAAAACACCCTTTTGGAGCTGGTTGGCTTGGAAACACGAGAGTTTTCACTGCATCCTCTTTTGTACCTTTCGAGTTGTGTACTATGTAAATGTATTACCTGGATTTTTAAAGAGTAGTTAAAATTTAAAAAGGCAAAAGGACCTCTTCAGGGAGCACTTACAGAGTAGAATTCCATTTAGTCAAGCCCAGGGCATTCAGAGTCACTCTTGATGCCCATACTGAAAAGTAAGAAACCACTTTTCTTGCCCCCTCCCCATCTCCTTATTATAAATTGGCTCTAGCTCTGTGTGAGTGGGCGGCCCTTAAAAAGAACTTGGGACATTTAAAAACTCCATAAAGATGACAGGTGTCCAACCTTCCTTGTGAGCAAGAGGCAGGGTCTGAATCTCTGTCCCCAGCGTTCTGGGGGACAGAACAAAGTGAAGCTGAAATCTCCATCAGATGCAAGCGAGGATTTAGGAAGTAAGGTCAGCCTGAAGCAATGCCCAGCCTAGGGAATCCTAAGGTACAATGAACAGCAAGAGGGAGTCACACTGGGCACAGCTATCTAGAGACATGCCAAATAAAGCAAAGGACAACAGGGAAAAGAGTAGGGAAGAGTTGAGAGAGGAACTTTGGATTCTCACACTCCTATTTATTACAACTCACCTACTGAGAAAGGTAGAAAGGCTTCCCTTTTCTTAAACTGTCCATTCTCCAGAAAATGCTCCGGATTGAATGTGTCAGGGGTGGCCCACTCTGCAGGGTCCCTGTGCAGTGCAGTCAGATTGGTCAGGATCATGGTCCCCTAGAGAAGGCAGCAAAGACTCAGGCAAGGCTTGACCCAAGCAACACACCTACACAGAGGGGTGTCAGTCCTCGGGCTTACATGCCAGGACCTGATCACAGTCTGAACTCCCTTACCCTCCCCATCCCACCGTCTTCTAAGACAATCCCCAGGATTGTGCTCTTTGCCATGGGACAGCTTATAATGATGAACTGGAATTACCTGGAGAGACTTTTACCAGGGAAGTGCGGCTACTCTTAACTGTACAACGGATCTTCTCTAAAGGGACATGTCAGTTTAGGACTTGGGAGGGGACACGTATGCATCAACGAGAAAATAACGCAACAGCTGGCCAGTCAGTACTGCACCAAAATCAACCCAGCTGCTCTGTGAAGTGGTAACTATGGCAGCTCTACCAAGATGTCTCATCTCTGTTTCCTCCAATATCTTCTCTCCAATGTCTAGTACACTTCACAGGAGGATTAATAATAGATTCAGATCACCCAGTGAAAGGAATGACTGTCCATCCAGGCACATAGCAAGAAACCCAGGAGTCCTCCTTAATGCCTCCTTTTCCCTCATTCTGCCTTCATGCAACCTTTCAGTGCGGCTGGTCAACTTTACTTTAAATTTCTCTTGATTCTGTCACCTCCATTCTACGTCCACCACTGCCATCTTATTCCAGGCTATAGTGCTTGCCTATACTTCTATAATAGCTGCCTAGCTATGCCCCCTATCATCTCTTTCCCCTTTCAATCTGCTCCACACTCTGAAAGCAGAGTGAGCTTTGAACATGATTTAATTATGCCAAGTCCACCCACCCACACCTTGAACTTGGTACCCTTCAATAGCTTCACATCACTCTTAGCTGAAAGAACCATCACCTGACCCCTGTGTGGGCCACTCTCCTTACGCCTGCACTCCCACTACAGTGGTCTTCAATCAGTTTCTCAAAAATGCCATGTTCTCACTCATTTCCATGCCTTTTTACATGCTGTTCACCTCGCCTAGAATATCCTTCCTCCTTTGTCACCAAGTTAACTCTTAATCATCCTTTCATCCTCAGCTCAAACATCACTTCCTTTGGAAGGCTTCTCTGACCACTCCTGCTCCTTCTCTCCATTCCAGCTCACCTGCATCTTTATAGAAACCAGTGAGTTTTTTCCTTTGGGCAGTTATCATGGTTTGTAAGTATGTACTTGTATGATTATTTTTCTCAGGGTTGTTTTCCAAGACCTGAGCATTATAGTTGCTTAATGAACATTTGTTGAATTAGTAAAAAAAAAAAACTACTACTTTGAGGACTTTCTATAGTAAGCACTAGATTAAATGTTCTACATGTATGATTTCACCTCTACCTGTGAGATAGGTTTAAATGCATTTTACAGATAAAGAAATTGAAGCTCTGAGAGGTTAAATAACATGGCCAGAGTTACACAGCAGGAGGAGGTAGAGCCATGATGTGAACTAGGTCTATTTGATGCCAAAGCTATGGCTCCTAACCTCTACAACATATGGTCAATAAGATCTCTCAGTTTCCAGGATGGTTATGAAAGTTGATGTTAAAAATCAGTGGTAGAACCAGTCTTTTGAGCTGGGCTGGTTACCTGGAGCTAAATGAACTGCTCAAAAAACACAAACAGCACCTATGAAATAATTTAGACCTCAGCCTTCGCCCACAAGATGGTCAATCAGTAAGAAAACAGCAAATGCAATAGCTGCAGGAATAGCTGCTTTTCCTGGCTCTGCAGGGATAGTGACCAAGTGGTGTCTGATGGGTAAGCTCCTCTGGGTCTGCCTCTTAGATCGTCCCCAGGTACAACACATGCAGAGGGACACAGACAAACTGGAATGGGTCCACAGAGACTGACCAAGGCAGTGAGAAAGTCAGGGGACTGTGAATGTGCTGTGTGCACAGAGCACAGAAGGGGACACAGGAGAGCTGTCTGCTGAGAGCATGAGACCCGTGGGCAGAGTGAAACCAGAATTTCCTTTGTGAGGATGGAATCCATCTTGGACCTACTGGGAACAACTGCAAGGAGACTCGTTCAAAGTCAAAGTAAAGCAACGCCTGAGAACACAGTGTAGTACAAACAAGCTAAGCCTGGGAATCAGAACAGATCTGGTCTGGAACCCAACTCCTGGCACTTCGCAGTTGAGAGACCTTACACAAGCTCAATCCTTTGAGCCTTGTCTTCCCAACTTATAAAATATAAATCACAGACCTACTCTGAGGCCTGATGAAGACATTTTGAAAGAACCTATATAGTCCGTGGCACATGATTATTGTTAATAAGCATTGGTTCCTTTCTCTCCCTTTCTCAGAATTAATGCTGCACACACTTGGATTGGTTTCCCTTGGGAGACAGCCCCATCACAGGGCTATAAGTAAAAGCTGGAAAAGTACCTGTGGGGGTATTATGTTATGTGATGCTGGCCCAGGGGGTCTCAAATGTCCCTTCAAATTTTAATATTCTATAACGCCAAGACTGTGAAGCAGAATTTTCCAAAGTAAGTCTGGTAGCACCCTAGTCCTGTGAGATGCTCCACCACAGCAAAGTCTGACTGAGATCTGCTGCCTGCGGTAGCTCCACAAAGACTCACGATACACATTGCATAGTAAAAACGCCAAGAAATCCCACAGCAAAGAAAAGCCAGTCTCCGCCTAAACATATTTGACCTAGGAATCCCTCTTCCCCTCCATAATAACTATTAATATCTAGTTGAACTAATATTCTGAAGACCACACATGGAGAAAAAAACTAGTATTAAGTCAGGTATAATGTATCTCTCTCCCCATTTAAGTGATTCCTTAGGACAAGAATACATGTCACTATTCAAGTTTATATTCCTACGATTTAAAAAGACGAGCTTGAAGATCTGAGGCTGGGAGGCCCTAGTTACCTTGGGCAAGTGGTATCCGGCTAGGTTGGTGTCGACTGCCACTTCCCTGGGCACGTTCAGGGGGATGATGTTTCCCATTCTCTGCACTTCGTGGATGACGGCATTGGTGTAGGGCATGGACTCTCGAGCAGCCATGCTTGGCTGCTGCAACTGACCTATCACGCTGTCAATTTCAGCTTGTACTTTTTCTGGAAAAGAAGAGATGTTTCTATCATTGTATTATTTCATAACTTAAATTGAGCGTGGTTAAGCTAAGGAATGGAATCACCAGGATCAAAATGGCTAAAGTTACAGTAGGCCCTACAGACTAATTTTGCAAGGAGCCATGGAAGAGTAGAGAGCAGGCCCTGGTGAAACACAAACCTGCTTGCAAACTCTTGCCCTACAAAATTACCGCTGCAAGTTATTTAAACTCTGAGCCTCAGTTTTCTCTTCTCATTAGTGAGGAGAAACCTTCATATTAAGGATGTTTTGAGATTACATGAACTGATTTAGATGAGCACTCAACAAATGACAGAAACTTCTAACTGTCCCCCAATTTTCCTCTTTCTCTACAGTAATAGAGATTTTAGCTGGACACCTGGTTGCCCATCTAAAAATTACACTTCCCAGATTCCCTGTGACCCAGTGTGACCAAATTCTGGCCAGTAGAATGTAAGTAGGACGGATGGTTAACACCTGAAACATGCCCTTAAAGGAAGGGTGTGTGCTCCCTTTCCCTCTGCCTTTCCTGCTGGTGAAAGGCAGCCCTGGTGGTGAGCCATCTCTGAGAGTGCCAACAAGAGCACCATTCTAGATACAACAGAGCAATGTGTTGGAAGGAGCTTGGAACCCAAAAGGCTCTGCAGATTTGTTACCTGAGAGAGAAATAAACTTCTACCTTTATTTTTTAAATGTCATTTAAAATTTTTTTTAGTTGTGGTAAAATACACATAACCCAAAATTTACCATCTTGACCATTTTTAACCGTACAGTTTAATAGTGTTAAGTATATTCACATTGTCATGAAACCAATCTCCAGAACTTTTAATCTTGCAAAATTGAACTATTACATCCATTAAACAATAACTCCCCATTTCCCGCTCCCCCTAGCCTCTAGCAACCACCATTCTACTTTCTGTTTCTATGAATTTGACTACTCTAGGAATCTCAGATGAGTGGAATCATGCAGGATTTGTCTTTTTGTGACTGGAGTATTTAACCTAGCATAATATCCTCAAGGTTATCCATGTAGCATGTGCCAGAATTTCCTTCCTATGTATTAGGTTATATAACATTCCATGGTCTTCCACATTTTGTTTATCTATTCATCCATCATGGACACTTGGGTTGCTTCCACCTCTTGGCTATTGTGAATAATGCTGCTATCAACCTGGGTATAAAACTTCTATCATTTTAAGCCATTGCTATTTTGAAACCTCTATTACAGAAGCCAATTCCATATCCTAATAGGCAGCTTTTAAACTTTTTTAAAAATGTAATTCATAGTTAAAAATGCATTTTACGTCATGACTCAGGACACATAAACATAAATATACAGACACATTAAACATACATTTATGCATATATACAGAAAGAAATAAAGTTTCATGAACAAACTTATTCTTAGTACATGGGAGGCACTCTGATCTTCTCTATTCTATTTTTATTTTAGGAAAAATGTTGGTCTTGATTCACTACATTGATTTTATGTCCCGTTAATAAACTGTTACCCATAGTTTGAAAAACTGTATCCTAAGAGATCCCATTTCCCATGTGCTCAAATTGTCCTGGGACCTGGAGAAAGATAAATGATTAGAACAGTCACTGCCCTTGAATGAACTACAGTTGTGTAGAAGATACATAAATTATGTGTGTTAAGGACAGTAATGGAGGTGCACTAGGTCATCTCTAGAGGAAGAAAATGCTAGTAATTTCCTAGAAGAGCAGGGACACATATTCGAGGAGGTTGTATTTGAACAGATTCCTCAAGCAGAGCTAGTGGTTTTACCATCGAGAGAAATTAGAGAAATACACTCTTTGCAGAGGGAAGAGCAGGGGCAATGACACAGAGGCATAAATGAGGACAGTGCAAAGAGAATGACATGCAATTCCATGAGGCCACCATGGGGGTGGGTGGAGTTGGGGCTGGAAAGGCAGAAAGAGGCACAACAGAGGGTATAATATACCAGACTGAGAAGTTGAACATTATCCACAGGGCAACGGGAAGACATTACAGTCATGCGTCACATAACGACATTTCAGTCAACGATGGACTGTACATATGACGGTGGTCCCATAAGATTAGTGTCATGTAGCCTAGGTGTGTAGTAAGCTATACCATCCAGGTTTGTGTAAGTACACTCTGTGAGGTTTGCACAACAGAAGTGCCTAATGACGCATTTCTCAGAGAGCATCCCCATCATTAAGTCATGCACAACTGTGCTTATAAGAAGGGAAGGCTATGACCAGATTTCATATGAAAATTGTAACCCTTTCCTGGAACTCACCACAATGTCAACTGACTTCACTGCTTTCTCCACTAGACTCTGAGTTCCCTGAGGGCACGGACTCTTTGTTATATTTGTATTACATGGACCCATCACAATCCTGACAGATAAATTGAAGAATGTGCCAGTTGTCAAGTCCACATCACCTGGTGACTGTCCTACCTATCTTTCCATTCTACTATGCTATCTTCTGGCCCTGCCTTTGGGACAGTATGTTCCAGGAGGCACCATTCTGTCTGGTCCCAGGTGCACTCAATGACATGCTGACCTTGGACTTCTGGGTAGAGGGCCAGGTAGAGCAGACCCCAGCGCAGCGTTGTCGAAGTTGTCTCGGTTCCAGCAAAGAAGAGGTCCAGGGTACTGTAGATGAGGTTTTCTTCATGGAAACTTGAAGTAGCATTGCCCTTATACTAGAAAGCACATGTTTATTGGTTTATTCAGAGGGTTCTTGTTGGCCACAACACCCAGGAGCATCACCCTAGGGAGAGAACGTGGAAGGAAAGATCCCCAGGAGAAATGACTTTCCCTTTGGCCATCTCAGGAGGCAGAGGCTTATCACAGCAATATCATCAGCATCCTCCTGCCCCAAGTGCTGGAAGCTTTCACTAGCTTGAGAAGATGAAAATCAAGACAACTATTTCTTTATGCCTATAATTTGGGAAAAGCTACTAGTACAGTGGGAAGATAGACTTGGGTTCCAATATTAGCCACATCATTCACATCTGTATGACCCAGGGCAAGTTACTTAACCACTCTGTGCTTCAGTTTCCTGTTTTATAAAATAGAAAAAAAACATACATGCCCCTGAAGATGACATTATAAACTACGTGAGATGCAAAGGGCACATAGCAAATACTCAGCAAATGGTTGTACTGACACCAGAAAGAAAAGACTGAATTCCTCTTCTGTATGACAATTCTCATAGTTCCCCATTAACCTTTTCCATTCTAGGTTAAACCTCTCTGATTCCATCAACCATTCCTCATGACACTCCATCATCTTTGACCACCTTCCTCTGGAAGCTTCAGTTTGTCAACATTCCTCTTAATGTGCCATACCTGCACACTACATGGCAAGTGAAGTCTCCTCCTCTGAGAAGTCAATGCTTCTATTAATGTTATGCCAATAAGGTGAAAAAAGAGAGGACATGGAAAGAAATCCACCATTATTTCAACTCCAAGAGGAGGAACAAATAATCTGATGAGTCAACTATTATGGCACTGATGCAGTGAGTGTACTAACCAGATGGTTTTCTGTGTTAAAGGCTATATATCCAATTTGGATTTTTTTACTGCTTCTTTACTATAATGTTGGAAAGTGAATGAAATGGGGTCCCACTCAAGCCCTGAGGCTAAAGTCTGGCCTCCAACTCAGCTTTGTGTTCTGCACTGGGGGCTGAAGGAAGGGGTAGGTAACTGGGCCTAGGACCAACTAATAGTGAAACAGTGCTTTGAGGTTCAATTCTTATTTTTCCTTTTGTGTACAGCTCCTCTAGATGTGAGGAGAGGGTAGAGAAGAGACAATGAAAAAGCAGTATTTGGGCATCCCCAAAGCCTCAAGACAAATGCCATTAAACCCTATCTTTATTTCTGATTGCCTCATCAGTCGTAAGTTAATGCTATTCCTATATTCTGTGAAATACTGCCTCTAAAGTAGTAGGCTGAATAATAACCCACAAAGATGTCTACGTCCTAATCTCTGGAACCTGTGGATGTTACCTTATATGGCAAAAGAGACTTTGTAGATATGATTAAATTAAGCATCTTGATATGGGAATATTATCCTAGATTATCCCAGTGGGCCCAATATAACCACAAGAGTCTTAATAAGAGGGAGACAAGAGAGTCATAAAGAGAAGATGTAAAGATGGTAGCAGACAACATGCTACATTGATGGCTTAGAAGATAGAGGAAGGGCCATGAACCAAGGAATACCGGCAGCCTCTATGGGAAGCTGGAAAAGTTAAGGAAATGGATTCTCCCCTAGAGCCTCCAGAAGGAGCCAGCCCTACCAACACTTTAGGAGTTGACTTGACTTTAGCTCAGTGAAACTGGTTTCAGACTTCTGACCTCCAGAACTATAAGAGAATAAATTTGTGTTGCTTTAAAATCCCAAGTTTGTGGCAATTTGTTACAGTAGCAATAGGAAATGAGTCTACCCTCATTTGCCTGTTAAGAACAAAACACTGGAAACAACCTTGGTATCCTCACCTTTTCTATTTCTTTGAGGTAAGCATCAATAAAATCTCTTGTTTCAGCAGGATTCCAATCTCTCTTGTGGTTTTCAATTACATGGGCAACAAACAATTTCAGTTTCTCCCAGTTGCTAAAGAGTGTTTGGTGGGGTCCAGGAAGGAACTTCATTATCCGTGGAAAGACATTGTAGAGCTAATTGAGAAAAACAAGACAATCACAGAGACAACATGGTGCCAGTTTTCCCCTTTTAAGACAACAGAAACTCTCTTCTCTTTCCACCTCTTTTATTTGCTTACACTTCAATCTTGGGGTCATGGTATCTCTCTCTCCTCATCCTTCTCGCAAAGCATTTCAGTGCTCCATTCAAAATATATATAGTTTCAGATCACTTACCACCCCAACTGCTTTGTCAACCTAGTACAAACCACCACATTTCCCACCTGGATGCTGTAATCACCTCCAACAGTCTTCCTGATTCCATTCTGAAGCCCTTCCCCAGGCTATTTCCACAGAGCTGCCACAGTGATCCTTTCACAGTCTAAGCAGATCGTTTCACTCTTTGGCTCTCACCCCTTCAGTGTCAACTCAGATAAAGTTCTACCTCATTCTCTGGGCGTATAAACTCTGCTTGAGCTGGCCCCTGCACACACCATCACCTCCTTTGCTATCACTCCCCACCATCTCACTCTCTCACTCCCTCCAGTCCAGCCCCATTGGCCTCTGTGATGACATCAAGGATGTGCCTCTTCAGGCATCTGCATTTGCGGTTCCTTCCACCAAGAATGCTCTTCCTCTGAAATCTGCATAACTCCAGCCCCCCACTTCATTAAGATGCTGCTCAAATGTCATCTCCTTGGAGTGGTCTTACCCAATGTTCCTATAAGTGGCAGCACCCCTGTCACCCTCTTTCCATTCCCTTATCCTGTTTTATTTTCCTTCATGGCAATTATCACTAATATGTGTGTCTGTGTTAGATTACATATACATATAGGTTAAATATATATATGTATTTGTTTGCCCCACTAAGATGCAATCTCCATGTGGGTAAGGTATTTTTTACTGAAATAAAGTGGGTTTTTAAAATATATTTGCTCTAACAATTTCTGGTGGAAAACAGATAGCATAAGATAGTAGAAAATTGCTTAGACGTAAAAGGAGACAGACCAAGGCTTTGACTATCATTATTGCTGCTTTCTAGCTATAATACTTTGGTAATAATTATAAAGATGATGTGACTTGTTACTCCTTAGTTTAACTAGCTGCCAATGAGGCCCCAGGGTTATTCTGGTGGCCAAATGACAAGAGCTCCATTAAGCACTTAACACAGAGCCACACACTCCCATATCTGCTTGCACACACATCATGATGCTCCATTTCATCTTTATGGGATTGTTATAAAAATAACTGAGATAAAGTACATATAGTTGTCCATCAAAAGTGCGTGGTCTATTTTGGGACTCCAAGAAATGCTTATTACTCCTACCCTATTGCCCCTTCTTACCCTCCCAGGCATTTCTTTTCCCTGGGAAAAGTCAGCTGGGTATGTATTGAACTCTCATGACTTCCTAGGTTCTGTCTGAATAGGAGAAAAGAAAACGGAATTACCGAATTGGGGACTACCATGACTAGAAGTGAGATAAGGAATTCAAAGTAAGGTTGACAATAATAATAACAGGTCACATTCATTATGCCCTTTTAATGTGCCAGGAACCATGCTAACTGCTTTATCAGTTTTGGTGTGATAGGTTCATAAAACTCCAGGCAAAGAACGCTTGTCAGCAATAAATAAAAATAAATCTACTTCTAGATCACCAGAGAGGTGACCACAACACTCTAGGCCAGTTTTCCCCTAGAATTGTCTTCCAAATCCAGAAAAATGGCTGAGAGACCAAGAAGCTGAGCAGAAGTGGGTTTTTTTTGCTGAGGAAGATTTGCACTGAGCTAACATCTGTCATCAATCTTCCTCCTTTTGCTTGAGGAAGACTCTCCCTGAGCTAACATCTGTGCCAATCTTCCTCTATTTTGTATATGGGTTGCCACCACAGCATGGCTGCCAACAAGTGGTGTAGGTCTGCGCCCAGGAACCAAACCCGGACAGCTGAAGTGGAGCGTGCCAAACTTAACCACAAGGCCACAGGGCTGGCCCCTGAGCAGAGTTTTTGACAGACTCAAGGCTTAGAGTAATAAAATTGGAGTGCAGGCCCATCAAGAAAGTGGTGAGGTTTGAACCCCATAGATCTATACCCTACGAAATTAGAAGATTGATAACATCAAATGTTGATGTGTATGTAAATAGTGCAACCACTTTGGAAACTTCTAGGATCTTTTCTGTCCAGGTATATATGCAAGAGAAATGAGTAGATGTGTCCACATGAACAACTATACAAGAATGTTCATGGCAGCTTTATTCATAACATTCAAAAACTGGAAACAACCCAAGTGTCCATCAATAGAGAATAGAATAACAAACAGTGGCATATTCATACTATGGGATACTGCTCAGAATTTTAACAAAAGAGCAACTAACACAGATGAATCTTAATACAGTCTGCCGAGTGAGAAGCCCGGCACAGAAGAATACCTGAGGGAGGAAGGACATGCATGGGTTAGGGACGGACATGGAGAGGAGACTCTCAAGGCAATGGCAACACGTCCTTTTTAAATAAAACAACATAGATGCATAGGTGTATGTCATGTAAAGTTTTGTACTTTACACGAATATTGGAAATGTTTTTTTGTATACAATAAATATTTAATAATATTATCAAAAACACTAAAGTCAACAGATTGATTGCAAATAAGTCTGAGTCGAAGTCAATTTAAAAAGGTTATATTTTAGATTAAAAATAAAAAGAACACATCTGTGTCTGACATCAGCTCCAATATCCTGATTCAAGATATGGAAAGAGAAGCCCTTACCTGGCACCGCATTGATGGCTCCAGATAGGTGACCTCATCCAGCAACCTCAGTAGTTCTCGAAACTGATCATCCTGGTATTCAAAGCGCTCTCCAAAGGTGATGGAGCAAATAATATTGGAAACTGCATTGTTGATCTTGAAGTGAGGGTTAAAAGGCTGCCCTGGAGGTGGAAGAAGAGAAGTATCTTTCAGATTGGTTTGTTTCTTTTTTCTACTGAGCGTCTACTCTATATGACATATGACATGCCGAGTACAGAACCAGGTATGAGGCTTTGGCCACAGCACCCTACACACCCTCTGACATATGGCAAGTACTCAGTCAATGCCCGGAAGTCAAACTGATGACCAGGGTTTAAAATTAGTAATGTGTTTAATATCCATCTTCTTGTGCTTAATCCTAGGCTGCATGAGGGCAGGGTCATGGTTAGCTTTTCACTGTTATATCCTCAGTGTCTAGCACAGTCCTGGGCACAGGGTAGGCACTTACATACTGAATAATTATCTGTTCAGTGAATGAATGAGCCACAGTCTCCTGCACCTGTCCTAGGAACACTCACCATTCTCCTCTTCTATTGCCCGGATGAGGTGGTAGGCCTCCTCCTGAATGCGTTCCTCTAAGCTCTTCTTTCCTAAACCAAAGTTCTTTAGTGTCATCAGGGCAAACCTTCTTTGCTCTTTCCATACCTGGCCATTGGACATGATCAATCCTGGGAAAAAGAAAGGCAATATTATGATATTCTGATTCTATAATGTGAATACGTGGCAAATGGTATGAAGACGTGCACTGGAGGGAAGGAGAAGGGCACTAAGGCCCTTGAAAACTATTCAGAGAAATAATCCCAAGGCAATGGGTACAATGGCTAGCATTTGCTGCTTGCTTGCAATGCCAGGCACTTTAGCATTTTTAATGCATTATGCAATTTAGTACTCACAGAGACTCTATGAAGTAGCTACAATTATTATACACCCCGCCCCCATTGTGCTGATGAGAAAACTGAGGCACAAGGGACAAAGTAAACTTTCCAAGGTCACAGAATTAGTAAGCAGCTGAACAGGCATCCAAATCTAGGTCTGCCTGACTCCAAAGCCCATGCTTTGATTACTAGTCACACAATTATATTTAAGTATTTATCTTATCCTACAAGTATAAGATAATAGATGAAGGAATGACCTTAAAAAATGAGGGAATGACTCAAGAAAGCAAGGAGGAGTGAATATGCTATGCAGAAAGAACAGTACAGGCAAAGGAAAAAAAAACATCTTGGTGTGCTCAACAGACTATCCTTTGTTTTATAACACAAGTAAGGCCACGCTCCTTTTATTTCTTCACTTCCAGAGCACTCTTTAACTCCTTTTAATATCTGGCTTTGGCCTCCACATCTAAATGAAACGGCCATCCTTGTTGACAAATCCAGGGATACTTTCCAACCTCATCTTACTTGATATTTCGGCAGCATGAGACACTTCCTTCTTGAACACTCTCTTCCAATGGTGCTCGGGACACCACACTCTCCAGTAGAGAACTTTCCATACTTATGCTAGTTCATCTTCTTCTATCAAATTTTAAAATGATGGAATTTTTCAAGATAAGGTCTAAAGTCTCTTCTCATCTCACCCTATACTCCATTTCTGGGAAATCTCATCAACTTCTAAAATTTTCAATAACATGTGTTGATAGTGACCATCTACTTCCGTCCCTGAGCTCCAGACACATATATACAACTGCTTGACTTGCGAACTTAAAGGCATTTCAAACTCAGCATATTCATGATTGAATTCATGATTTTCTCCATACAACTTGTCACTCAAGCCAAACTAAACATCTTGTCCTCCTCCAAATATTCCTTCTTTCCATTATCTACCTATTTGGCTGTCCACTTCAACACTTCATTCTCCCTCCATCTAGGGCAGCATGTCTTATTGAATTTACCTCCTGGATATCTTAAATACATATATCTTGATGGCCACTATCTTGGCCTAACCTATTGTACTGTCATTTCTTGCCACCCTCTAGTCCAAGCTACCACCTTCTTTAACCTGAAATGCTATCAAATCTCTTGCTTCCTTTTTTCCATTCTCTACATTGCAGCCTAAATAAGTCTTTAAAATGTACAGTGCAAATACGATGATTCCTTTCTCTACTTAAAACCATTTAAGAGCTTCCATTGTTATTAGGATAAAACCAACATCCTTAACAAGAACTTGCATGAACTGGCCAAGCTCAGCAGCTTCATCTCCTGTACTTGCCACATTGGCCATCTTTCCATTTCCTCGAGTTCACTGTCCCTCTTCCCACCTCAGGCCCTTTCCATATTCTACTCCTTCTACCTGATCACCTCTTCACTTTATTAAGTTAATCGTCATTACTTGCATTAGCCTTCCCCGAATCAGGACTGGAGTAGATACCCCTAATAAGCGCATCCTGCACATATCTTCATAATACTAAGGCTTGAAATTATTATAGTTAATTGATACCATCTTTCTGAAGAGAATGTAAGTTACGTAAGGACATGGATTTTATGTGTTCTCCTCCCTGTTACATCACTCATGCCTAGCACTGTGCCTCACATAATAAATACAGTGAATGGATGTAGAGTTAATGGGTAAATATTTCAAAGAGGAATTGGTAAGAACCTGAAAAAATTGGTGCTTTGGTAGAGTAATAGATTTGAGTTTTCGTTTAGATTTTTAAATGTTTAAGTTTTTTACATGATCATTTTAAGTATTCATGCAAACTGTTCTAACATAGACTGGAAGATATCCTGTGGGGCACAGCCACAATGATAAAGCATGAGGAACTACAGGCAAGAAGAAGGAATTATTTAAGCAACAGAAGGAAGCAGATCCACATCCATTTTCCTAGGGGAAGAGATTTGGAGTGGGAAACAAAAGGAAAGAACACATTGCCTCTTCCTCTGCTTAAAAAACACATCACACCATTGAGTGATGTGGTTATGTATTTATCAATCTCTGGCATTAGGGCTGGCCCTGCCAAATCCTCAGAGAGGGTGCATGCAGCGGGGAATGTGAGCAGTCAGCTTCCTTTCATGGAAGGAACTTGATAACGGGCCTGGTCTCTGGGAGCATTGGAAAATTATAGTCACAGAGGCACCTTTTAGGAGACCATAAGAATATCAAACATACACATCCTACATTGGTCAAGAAACTCACCGTTTTTCTTAAAGACACGTTCTCGGATAGGGATTATGGGACGGTTCACAAAGTTTTGGTCCTGGTAGACAAGGGCTTCTTTAATTAAGGGCAATCCAGTTATAACAACTGAAGACAAGTCACCGAACTTCATGCTAAAAATGTTCCCATATTTCTTCACAAACTGAAAAATAGTAAAATAGTCACAATTGAATATGCACATGTGTGTGTCCAGGAGTGGAGGGTGTATGTGTAGTTGGGGGCTTGTGTTGGGGGGGGGTTCTGTGTGTGCATGGATATGTGTGTAGACCTTGGTCTGATGGGAATGTTTCTCCCTGTTTCCTTGTCTCCTCCTCTCAACTAGACTCATATTTATTTCTCTATAGGACATGGGTTTTCCTTATAAAACATTCATTCATATAGTCAACCTCCATAAATTAAGTAAGCATCCACCATGTGTCCTGAAAACAAGGCATGAAGATGTAACTATAATGAAATAAACAAGGTCTCTTAACCTCAGGGAGAAAATTCAGCACATGTGACTCACCAAAGATAGCTGGGATATGTTTAGTGTAAGTCTGGTGTCAGCAGGTATGGGTTTTTTAGTAAATCATATCTCTTTAACCAGAAGAGATTTCCCCTTCCTCAACGCATGCTCCGTGACAGAGAATTCATTATAGGTCTCGGGCCAAGTAGGGAGAGAAGCGGTCTAGCTCTGGAGCCACATGCGGGTCTCAGCTATGCGCTTCACTTGCTGTGGGCTCTTGGGAAAGGTGCTTCACTATTTTTGAGCCCCAGCTATAAAAGGCAGAAAGTTATTCCTCCCTCAAAGGGTCTGTCAGGAAGAATGAGGGCAGCAAAGTGAAAGGCACTTTGTTTCCTGGCACCAGGCGCACAGCCACTCAAGTCTCTGAGGAATGAATGGGCTCTGTGTTCAAACAAACGTGGATGCACATTCACGGAGACAGAGAGGACAAGAGCACACGGATGACGTGCAGGAGGAAGGCACTCATCACAGAGAGCCATGTTAAGCACCTTTCACGTTTCATCTCATTTAATCTCACAACCACCCTAGAGTAGTAATGATTTTCCTTGTCTTTCAGAAAAGGAAAATGTGTTGTAGCCAAAGTAAGGTAGCCAAGGTGACAAAGCTACTGAGTGGTGGAGGGAATTTGCCACACATTATGTAGGATTTGAGGACAAAGACGTGGACCTAAGATGGTGCCAGGACCTTAGAGTTTAGTGGGAATGAGAGAGTAAAACTAAGGATGAAAGTGGGAGTGGAGCGTGGAGAGAAAGAGAGAATGGATGAGTGTGAAGGTGTGTCATGAGTATGTACAAATGTGCAGGTATGTGCAAATATGGGTTGGATGACAGTGAATGATCACTAGTCAAAGTCTTTCCTGACCTGTCTATTCAAGAGATGACTCTAAGTAGACCTTACTCCTGCCTCTTGTCTGCCTGGGCTGTGTCTAGCTGCAGGCAGTGGTATCAAAGAGAATGGCTCACTTCCTCCATGTGTCTGTGGCCCCTCCTCCCCAACTGCCATGCACTTACGCTCCCTCACATCACCCTTAGCATTCTGCACCCCATTGCCTCATAAGAGCAAAATACAATGGATTTAGTCTGATTCTACCACTCTGCTCCCACATTACAGACTGAGCCTGAACTCAGTTCTTCCATTGTTCTATCTGCCCAGAGTCTTCCATCAACCTTTGTTCATCTCTAGCACAGTATGTCCTATCTTGCTAGAAACAGCAGAGCCAAGATTCCATCTCAAGCTGGTATGCCTCTAAATACACGGCTTTATTTCTAAGAAATGGCAGGAATGAGTTTATACATATCAAGCAGATTTTTCATTTCACCTTGCTGAATGCCTGGGTGAACTTCTTAGGTTTTACAAAAGGGATTTCTTGACTAGTTTAGGATAGTCAAAAGGATGTTTTTGGAATGGCTAAAAATCTCAAGTTAAGCTAAATGACTCCTGACTGACAACATATGCATCCTAGAATCTCCGCTTGTACTTGGAAGGGATTCAGCACTCTGTTAGTATTTACTGCAATGAATTTCTTCAGAGTTCCATCTCTACCAGTTCTCTGCCCATGTATATTTCTAGTCCATCAGGACTAGCTCAAAAACTTTTATGGTATGATCAGCTGTGTAAACATGGATAGGTCAAATGACCTCCTGGAGCCCTGGTATTGACTATGGTGATGTCTAACAATTCTTAAGTGCACTGTGCCAGTCACTGTGCCAATTGCTTTACATGGATGTAAATGTATGACCCAGAGGGTGTCTGAAAAAACTTTGTAAGGTAGAGTATATTTTTCAATGTACAACAATAAACAAGTCACTAAAAAAAAAAAGAGAGACAGAGAGAGTAAGGGGACAAAAGAGATTAAAAATAAGATTGTTCAGGAGGCTAAAACAGCCTTAAAATCAGAAATGAAAATAGAAAACTAAAGAGAAAGGATTAACATAGGAGCTATAAACGGCAAACAAAAGTAAAAGGAGACAGGAAATTTAATACAAAGGATAAACAGTCCAAATGTAGGATTAAGCACTTAAATAATAAAGTGAAGCAAAATAAATGTTGAGAATAAAGAAAAATTAGAAGTGGAGGGTAGTGAAGAGATTGAACCATGATTACCAAGAAATGTAGTGCTGAGAGAGATTTCATTTAATCTAAGTTCTTAAACTGAAGAACCAACAGAACAAAGACACAAAAGGAGGAAAAGGAAGAGTATATCAATTCTTACACCCATCAGCAGTAGATGAGAGGGATGGTTCCTCTGAATTCTTACCAGTACTAAGCTGTGTGTGTGTGTGTGTGTGTGTGTGTGTGTGTGAGTTCACACAGGCAAGCATATCATTCTAATGGGCCAAAAAAAAAATGCATGCATTGTTCTAATGATTGTATCAGAATAATCTAATGGAGCATACAGATAATCAGTTACTATTATTACCATTCTGTAAAATAAATAAAATAAACTGGGGGACAGTTAGGAAGCACATAAGGGGACCAGGGGCCATGATAGGTCTCTGGAAAAACTATCTTCTCATTTGAATAGGGAGATAGGAAACAAGCTGGCGAGGCAATCTGAGCTAGAATGAGGAGAGTCTTAATGTCAGGCAAAATATTTTGAATCTTGTTTTGTTTGTAATTAGAAGTCTAAAGATGTCTGAATAGGCAAGGTGATGTAAGTAAGTGCTTAAGAGCTTGGATTTTCAAGTTCTCAAATCCATTTAAATCCAGATTCTTCTTGCTATTTTCTGTGTGATTTAGGGGCAAGTTATTTAAGTTCTCTGTGTCTCAGTTCCCAATTCTATGAAATGGGGGATGTTACCAGTTCCCATCTTTGGGATGGTTGTGACAAGTAACCACAATACCAGAATTAATAATAAAATTACTTATTGTCATTGATATATTTGGGAGTGTATTTTAGCAAAAGGACTCTGGTAAGATATTGACAAAGGAGTGGAGGGGAGGAGGCCAAAAATAATTGATGGAGCCCTTCCAGCAACCAGGCCAGATAAGTGATGCCTGGTATGCAACCAACAACTGGCTTTCCTTGAGTTTACTGCTATAAACTTTTAAGGAAGAGACTGGTAGACAAAGAAATAAGCATCAAACACGTGCTAGGCACCCTGGCAGTAAACTGATATTCATTAACTTATTTGATTCTTATAATAACCCTATAAAGTACTCCCAGTTTTCAGAAAAAGAGGCACAGAGATTTCGTACATAGCTAGTGGGCATAAAGTTTGAACTCGTTCTAACTCACTCTATGTCTCATCCTTAAACAAAAGGATGAAGACATTCTCTCTCTCTTCTGAGTGATGAAACTCCGTAAGTATTAGCTGGCCCATGACTTCCCAATCAAAAATCACATTTCCCAGCTTCTCACTCTATGTGTGGCCAATGGGTTGTGAGTAGTGGTGATGTGTGCATCTTCTGGGTCACATCCTTAATCAAAAGCT
Organism: Tapirus terrestris; assembly: GCA_004025025.1. Lineage (NCBI taxonomy): Eukaryota > Metazoa > Chordata > Mammalia > Perissodactyla > Tapiridae > Tapirus > Tapirus terrestris. Next base: position 114,145 of record PVID01001808.1, read on the forward strand.
GCTTGCTCACCACCTCCCCCTTTCCCCTTCCCACAGACCAGAACTCACACATGATGGTGTTGCACATTTCATCATACACTGTCTAGTACTGTGCCTGTCGTATATGCTTAATGTTTGTTCAGTAAATGCACCCATGAATAAATCAATCATCCACTCTAACTATAAAATGAAAAGTCCAGTGGCAGAAGTGGAGAATAGGTGTACCAATCAAATAGTCATGGGTTCAAGTTCTTATTTTGCCATTATTTACGCAGAGTAACTCGGACAGATCACTTTACTGTTTTCCAACTGTTTCCTCAGTAATAAAATGGAAACACCACCAGACAATGCCTAACTTGTGAGTCTATTATGGAGATTAAATGAAAATGAACATATAAATCCTAATACAAGACCTAGCAGATAGTTGGTACTTAATGTTTCCAAATTGCTAGAATGTAAATTTAATTATGACTAAATCACACCATTTAACTCCACTTGTTTTACAATCAAAAATATAAAAAATGCAAACCTATATAAAATACAGTTTAAAAGTTCTGATGAAATATCGCTGGGCCAGGGATAAGATCATAGCCTCAGTTTCATCACTGGCCAGTTTTATAACATTAGGCAAATCATTTAATCTTAGTGGGAAAGCAAGGGCACAGACCAAAGCTCTGATTCCAGACAGGAGTGAGAAAAGGCATTCCATTTTACTCCTCCTCCTAATCAGGATATCTATTGGCACAGAAAAATAACTCCAAGAAAAGCCTGCTCTCTCTAGTTAGAGGACCAGAAAAAAGGTAGTCCAACAGGACAGAACTTTTAACCTGTCTACCTCCCTGTTCTGCAGGCAAACGCCATGAAAAAGATATGACTCTTTACCACCCTAATGGGTGCTGCAGCACTGAAGAGTATGGGTGGAAACTTGTCTTCACCCTGCCTCTGCAGCAATAAGGCGATGCCCCTCCCCTGCCAATTCTGTGAGCTGAATTGTGACTATCACCCCTGAACTCCAATAAAGACACTCCCTGGAGAAGTCAGCGGGCAACATTCTTATTTCAACCCTTCTCTAACAGAAATCAGGAGGTGTCCCTTCCCATGGAGTAGATATAGGTAGATCTCTGCCTTTCATCCCTCGCCCCGCCCCCCCCCCACCCATGCAGTAAGGAAGAGGCTACCCTACTCAGAGGGGTCCCTGTCCTTTGTCCCTATCCTTGTTCTCTGCAGCCTGCACTGATGAGATGGTGGCTGGAGTCCTGTGGGAGTGGGCAAAACACAAGCAGGGTAGACCAGAATAGTACTGCAGAGCCTCTCTAACCTAAACTGGCATTTAAACTAAAATCCACAAAACAGGTTGACTATCTGCCAGAATGAAAGATTTACATAGTATCCAGAGTCATATAATAGAATACACAAAATGTGCAGGATATAGTCCAAAATTACTCACCTTACCAAGAACCCAACAAACCCAAAGAATTCCACACCAAGACATATCATAATCAAATCTGTAAACTTAGAACAAAGAAAACTTCTTCAAAGCAGGCAGAGAAAAACCACTCATTACTTATGGGGAACAACAATTCAAATGACAGCAGATTTCTCATCAGAAACCACGGAGGCCAGAAAGTAGTAGTACAACATTTGAAAATGCTGAAAGAAAGAAACTGTCAACTTAGAATTCTATATCCAGTGAAAATATACTTCAGAAATGAATGTGAAATAAAGACATTCTCAGATAAAGGAAAGCTAAGAGAATTTTTTGCTAGCAGACCAGCTCTAAAAGAATGGCTAAAGAAAGTTCTTCAGATAGAAAGGAAATGATAATGGCAGAAAATTTGTAACATTGGGAATGAAGAAAGAGCAAGAGAAAGAGTAAATAAATGGGCAAATATAATAGACTATTCTCCTCTTGAATTTAAAAAATAATGTTTGATAGTTAAAAGCAAAATTATAATATTGTCTGATGTGGTTTTCAATGTACGTAGAGATACTATTTAGGACAATTATATTACAAAGTGGGGAGGGTAAAGGGACCTAAATGGTCATAAGGTATCTCTATTCCACTTGAAATTGTAAAATGTTGATACTAGTAGACTGCAATAAGCTATGTTTGCATATTGTAATCTTTAGAGCAACCACTTAAAATATAATACAAAGAGATATACTCAAAAACACTATAGACAAATTAAAATGGAGTTCTTAAGAAAAACATTCAAGCGACCCCCAGGAAGACAGGAAAGGAGAAACAGAGGAATAAAAAACAAAGGGAAAAATAGAAAACAAATAATAAAATGGTGATGTAAATATTAACATATCAATACTTACATTAAGTATATATGATTTAAATTCACCAATTTAAAGACAGAGATTGACAGAATGAAAAAAAATGACCCACCTACGTGCTAGCTACAAGAAACTTATTTCAAATATAATGACATAAGTAGGTTAAAAGTGAAAGAATGGAGAAGCATATACCATGCAAATACTAATCAAAACAGAGCTGGCATGACTAAATTATATCAGATAAAGTTCAGGCAAAGAAAAATCACCAGGAATAAAAAAGGACATTACATAATAATGAAAGAATCAATTCACCAAAATGACATAACAATTTTAATGTGTATGCACCAAATAAAAGAGCTGCCAAATGCATAAAGGAAAAACTACCAGAACTGACTAGAAAAATAGACAAACCTGTAATTATAGTTGGAGACTTAAACATGCCTCTCCTAGTAACTGACAGAATCAGTAGATAAGAAATCAGCAAGGGTAGAGAAAAACTAAACATGATCATCCAATAAGATCAAATTGACATATATAGAACACTTCACCCAACATTAGAGTACACAATTTTTTCAAGCAAGCATGGGACTGTATCTTGGGTCATAAAACCAACCTTAACATATTTAAAAAAACTGAAATTATACACAGTATGTCCTTTGACCATAATGAGATCCAACTGGAAATCACTAACAGAAAGAAAACAGGAAACACTCCTGTTTGGAAGTTAAACAACACATTTCTTAAACAAAGGTACAAGTTTAGGAACCTAGCTTTAAAATTCTGTAACTAATCCTGTCACTTAGTGTTACGAATTGGGTGTTTCTCCCAGAAAGTGATAAAATCTTCTCCACCTGTACTTGAGGAAACAGACATGTGTTTAAAGTGCTCCAGGCATTTCTAGAGAAAGGAGAACTCATATTTGTTGTGTACCTTCTATAAGCCATGTTAATATTGACCATTCCCTGTTTTATTAAATCTTCACAACAACCTATCACAGTGTTGTTTCTCAGCAAGGTACCTGTGCTGAGAGGCAGGAAACCAGCTGATGATTCTTGAGAAAATGACAGATGTTGGAGGGAATTTTAAGAAATTCAGAGTGGCCGCAGTTATGGACCCCTGATGGAGATGATTATAACGAAGCGGAAAGAGGCTAGTTCAAGAAGGGTTCCATGTGGCTCCCTAAGTCTGAACTCTGGGAAGCAGCAGGAAGCACTGAGAAAATTTAAGCAGAGGAGTGACATTTTAAAGTGATTACTTTAGTGAGAGCGGATTGCAAGGAGAGGAGGCAGAAAGTGAGGGGCTCAGCCTTTGAGCTGGTGGGAGCAATTCAGTTGAAAAGTGGTCAGGATTTAGGTAGTAGTATGGTCACTTTACACATGGGAAATGGGGCCTCCGAGAAGGAAAGTACAACGTTTTCTTCAAGGATAATCATATTAAAGGCGACAAGGTGATATTATAAATAGAATATTCCAGTAATATTTAACAAGACACCCAATTAAATGAGCTAAGGAACATAACACGGCTAGCACACTTAACAGTAAACAGTTAACATTTCACCCCTAGAAAGGGCAGGTAGAAACATGCCAGTTGATGGGGAGGAAGACAAGGCTCAGCGCGGGTTTACCAGGGCGCAGGCACCAGCGGCAGCGCCACCCATCCTCCCGCCCCCGGCCCCCGGAGCGGCCCTCGGCCTGCAGGTCGGGTCAGGCCGGCTCCTACCCGCTGCAGCGTCAGGTGCGACTGCTCAAAGTCCAGGTGGAAGAAGTTGCCGACGAAGGGCAGCCCCGGAGGCCCGGGCGGGTAATTCTTTGGGCGCCGCCTTTTGAGGAAACGAGCACAGAAAAAAGCCACGGCGCCCAGCAAAAGAGCGCGGGGATGGAGCAGCGTCCAGACCGCCGCCGCCAGGGAGCCCGCCGCCGCGAGCATGGCTTCAGGGTCCTCGGCTCCTCCTGGGTCCGCGAGGAGACCGTCCCGGGTCTCTGCGCCCGCACGCCCGCTCGCCGAAGCCTGTGCCGGCTCCTCGGCCCCACCTCCGGCCCCTCCGGCCCCACCGGCCCTCCCACCAGGGCGGGGCGCTGCAGTCTCGGGGGACCCGCCGCGGGAAGTCTTTCCCTGAGACCGCTGGGGCTCCTGGGGTCTGGTTTCCGTGCCTCTCAGAGGGCGCCACAGGCGCGTGAGCTCCGCGTGTTTCAGTCACCGCCCCCCCGGCGACAGGAGCCCTGCCTGGGAAACGGCGGGACCTGACGTTCGCTGGGCGCTTCTCTTGTGCCAGGCGGCGCACTCACCTCTTTACATAAATTGGTTCATTCTGACAAAATTAGGCGGATGCTCTTCCTAGTCCCATCTTGCAGTTGAGGAAACGGAGACAGAGAGATTAAGTACCAAATATGTGGTGAATAAACGAATCCACCGTCTGCAAAACATCTAAGGGAGGTCCTGTATTTGTGACTGTTTTGAAGATTAAAAACCGTGACATCCCAGCTCCTACCGCTGAGCCTGGTGCTTAGTTAACCTTGAAGGAAGGTGCCCTAGTCTTTGTTACTTTTGGTTTGCTCGTGAGAATCCTCCTAAGGCCCAGGAAGGGTGCTAGGCTCCCAGATTCCAACCCTCCATGCCACCCTGTGTGCCTCCCTGTGTCTCACCATTTATGAGGCACTCCAAACATGAAGCACCATTCTGGATAGGACACACACACTCAGGTACTCAGCATAGTTATACACAGTCTGCTTAAAATCTTTTTTTTAAAGGAAATGAAACAGAATTGAAGTCTTTTCTAGCTTTCCAAAATCCGGAGGGAGAGAGTAGTCAGAGTTTAATTGCATCCTTCCAGGCCATATCTTCCTGTTTTACTACGGTTGTTAAGCATCCATGCAACGTTGCTAATATTTACATAAATCTTATTTTTAAAAGAATTATTCTACAACTGCTTTTTTTTTTTACTCAGTATTATATTTATCTACCCACATTGATGGACGTGGCTTTATTTCATTCACTTTAACAGGTATTCTATCACTACACATTAATTTATCCATTTCCATAGCAGTGGACCTTTAGGTTTGTCATGTCCGTTTTGCCTTTCTTAGGGTTTTTTGGATTTTTTTTCATTAGAAACAGTGCTGCAGGTGAGAGATTGTGCCATGGACTTGAATGGATGATGACACGATTCATTTACTATTAGATACTCTCTACTGACTCTTCTCACATACTTTGTATAAATGAAGTGCTGCACTTTACCTAAGAGCTGCAAAAGTTAATGATGTAGATATATTTATAATAAACTGATTTAATCTTCTTCTATAAGAAGAAAAATTAAGACCACTTATTTGAAAACAAAGATGTACCTTCACCATCCAATTTGCTTTCTCCCTGGTTCCTTCTGAAGTAAGGTCTTAAAGCTGTGACTGGCATTTTTTCTCATAATGGATACTCTCAGGAACATTGTGTAGCCTGTGGAATGTAAAGGGAGAGGAGATTTTTTTAATTTTAAGAACTTATTATCAGTATAACCTTCCCTAGTTGAATATTGTTCTCTTTTTGTTCCATTAAGTCAAACTACAAATCAGCACAGGTATTTGGTTCCTAATATTTTAAAATGTAATGTGACTTCTGAAAAGTATTTTGCATAAGGTTGTGTATGTATTGTGTATATACTGCAGGCTTAAGTTAATGGCTCTGATTTATGTTCTAAAGAGAAGTGAATAACACAAAAGTTAATAATATCCTTACTTATACCATATGAGGTGAGTACTGCCATTAATGTTACGTGCCATTTTGTACTCTCCCTCTTATGTTCTTTGTCTTGTACTAACCAATCTCCCAAATCATTGAGGTGCTCTACAAAAAAGGAAAAAAGAAAGAAAAAGGAAAAAGTTTGATATGTGTACATATTTTTTTGTTGATCAAATCACACACATGGAAACATGCAAAGCAGCTATGTAGAATATTAATCAAATTCTTGGCTTAATATTACTAATGGGCAGAATTGCACAGTGAGAAATCAGATTAGTCCCTTCACTGGTCCTATGCCCCATGAATTCCTGATTAAATTGGTAAGCCATTAATAAATTAATCATTAATTGTGATAACTAAGTTATTTTTCAGCATTAATTGAAAATTGTGTGAAACCTGTCTATCTAGAGAAGTAACACTATAAAATTAACAAATAATTTAGCTAGAGTATTTTTATGCTTTAAATTATATGTCAAGAATTTAAAGTGAATTTGAGATTAAAAGTAGGGCATATTTTCTAAGCAACAATGATAATTTCTTAATTTGTAAATTTCTTATTTTAGGAATTAGACTAGCTTGATTTTTTATTTTATTAGTTATTTTATATCTTTTCCCACCACATGAATACATTGTTTGACAATTGGAAGGCACAAAATTTTTTAATGCTTTTAAGGATTTAGTATAAAAATTGATTGATGTGATGTATTATTTTTGTAAGAAATAACTTGGCCCATCATATCTTTCATGTTTGTTTAGGATTTTTTTTCATTATGTGAAAGTTGAAGACATTTCTGTCAGAACTGTAAACAAACTTAACCTAAATATATTAAAAATATTCTTGGGTACTCTATTTTATATCTTTAATGCCCTGAAAATCCGAGGGCTAATCTAAACTTGCATTTTTTAGAATATTCAAGAAGAAAAATGACTACTTTTAATACCAGTAATTTATATTTCATGAACAGTTTGATGAGGAATAATAGTACATACTATAAGTGTTGACGAAACTCTGAAAGTTCCTTTCCATAAAATATAAAATACTCAATATTTATATAGAGTCATGGGAGATCAGTGTTTAACATAGGATGTTTCGTGTTTTTTGTTTATATTACAAGTAAATTGCAAGCATAACATTTTAATATTTGCCAACATGCTTTTATAAAAGAAAATCCTAAGTTACTAAGCTTTAAAAAAAAGGGAAGAAGTAAAGATTTTCTCAAACAAGAATTGAGGAAATTTGTTGCCAGAAGACTTGCCTTACAAGAAATGTTTAAAGAAGTTCTTTAGAAACAACAAAAAGATATAGACCAGAAATTCAGATCTACATAAAGGAAGGAACAGCATTAGAGGAGAAATAAATGATGGTAAAATAAATCTTTTATTTTCCTTCTACTTAATTCACCTGCTGGGTAACAGTTTGTTTAAAATAAAAATAGCAACAATGTATTCAATGATTATAGCTTATAGATAAGTGATATGAATGATGCAATATTATAGGGGACAAAAGAAAGGAATTAGGAAAACTCTGTTATACAGCACTTGCACTGTTGATAAAGCAGAATAGTGTTATTTAAAACTGGATTCCAATCACTTGGAAATATAATTTGTAAATTCTAAGGCAACTACTTAACAAGCTTAAAAAAGAAATATAACTGATATGCTAAGACAGCAGAGAAAATGGAATTATATAAAATGCTCAATTAAAACCAGAGAAGGCAGAAAAAGAGTGAAAGACAAAAAAGAAACAAAACATCAAGAGCAACAAATAGAAAACAGTGATGAATATGGTAGATATTAATCTAACTTTATCAATAACCACTTTAAATATAAATGCCCTAATACACTAATTAAAAGACAGAATCTGTTAGAGTGGATAAAGAAATAAGACCTCTTTCAGGTCATTCATTGTTAGTGTATGGAAATACAACTGATTTTGTATGTGGATTTTGTATCCGGCAACCTTGCTGAATTCATTTATTAGTTCTAACAGGTGTTTGTTTTTTGGTGTGGAATCTTTAAGGTTTCCTACATATAAGGTAATGTCATCAGCAAACAGAGATAATTTTAGTTCAGCATCAAAAAGAATAAAATTCTTAGGAATAAATTTAACCAAGGAGGAAAAGACTTACACACTAAAAGCTACAAAACATTGTTGAAAGAAATTAAAGACACAAATAAATGGAAAGGCATCCCACATTCATAGATTGGAAGACAATATTGTTATAATGTCCATTTTACTCAAAGTGATTCAACACAGTCCTTATCAAAATCCCAATGGCATTTAATAAAATATAATCCTAAAATTCATATGGAACCACAAAGGACCCAAATAGCCAAAACAGTCTTGAGAAAGAAGAACAAAGCTGGTGGCCTCACGCTTTCTGGTTTCAAAGCACATTACAAAGCTACAGTAATCAAAACAGTATGGTACCGGCATAAAAACAGATATACAGACCAATGGAACAGAATAGAGAGCCCAGAAATAAACCCACACATATATGGCAAATGAACTTCAACAAGGGTGCCAATATTAAGCAATGGGGAAAGAATAGTCTCTTCAACAAATGGTGCTAGGAAAACTGAATACCCACATACAAAAGAATGAAATTGGACCTTTATCTTATACCATATACAAAAATCAACTCAAAATGGATTAAAGACTTAAATATAAGATCTAAAAGCATGAATGTCCTAGAAAAAAACATAGAGGAAAAAGCTTCATGGCATTGGTCTTGGCAATGATTTCTTGGATATGCCAACAAAAGCACAGACAACAAAAGCACAAATAGAAAAGTAGGAGTACATCTAACCAAAAAGCTTCTGCACCAGAAAAAAAAGTCAACAGAGTGAAAAGGCAACCTATGAAAGGAGAAAAGATATTTGTAAACCATATATCTGATAATATCCAAAATATATAAGGAACTCCTACATCTCAAGAGCAAAAAAACCCACGTGATTAGAAAATGGGTTAAAGACTTCAATAGACATTTTCTAAAAAAGACTTACAAATGGTTGACACGTACATGAAAAGATGCTCAACATCACTAATCATAGGGAAATGCAAATCAAAACCACAATGAGGTATCATTTCACACCTGTTAAGATGGCCATAATTTAAAAACACAAACACACACAACAAAAACTAATAAATGTAGGCGAGGATGTGGAGAAATTGGAACGCTTGTGCACTGTAGGTGGGGATGTAAAATAGCGCAGCCATTATGAAATACAGTGTGAGGTTCCTCAAAAAGTTTAAAATAGATCTTTCATGTGATTCAGAAATCCCACTTCTGGGTATTTATCCAAAAGAATTGAAATCAGGATTGTAAAGAAATATTTGCATTTCCTTGCTCATGGCAGCATTATTCACAATAGCCAAGAGGTGGAAACAAACTAAATGTCCGTTAATGGATGAATGGATAATGAAAATGTGGATTGTACGTACAATGGAATATTCTTCAGCCATAAAAAAGAAAGAAATCCTGTCATATACTACACTATGAATGAACCTTGAGGACATGAAGCTAAGTGAAATAAACCAGTCACAGAGGAAAAATATTGCATGATTCCACTTATATGAGATGTCTGAAATAGTCAACCCATAGAAGAAAGTAGAATGGTGCTTGCCAGGGACTGCAGGGAGGAAAAAATGGCAAAATGGGAATAGAGTTTCAGTCATGCAAGATGAAAAAGTACAAGAGATCTCTGTACAACATTGTGCTTATAGTTAAAAATGCCATACTGTACACTTGAAAACTTTGTAAAGTAGGTAAATCTCATGTTGTTTTTTACCATAATAAAAAAAAACCCACAAGACCCAACTGTATGTTGTCTACAAGAGACCCACTTTAAATATAAAGACACAGATAGATTGAAATTAAAGCAAAGGAGAAAAATACACCATGCTAACATCAATAAAAGGAAACCTGTAATAGCTATGTTAATTGCAGACAAAGCCGATATCAGAGCAAGGAATCTTATCATGAATACAAAAGGGCATTACATGATGGTAAAGGGTCAACTCTCCAAGAAGATATAACAATCCATAATGTGTATTCACCTAAAAGCAGATCTTCAAAACACATAAGGCAAAAACTGATGGAATTGAAAGAAAAATAGATGAATCCACTCTTATAGTAGAGACTGCAGTACCACTCTGTGAGCAATTTTTTATGATATTCCTGGAAATATCTTTTTTTATTGAAGTATTTTAGACATATACAACATATAGTTGACTACATACATATAGGTCATGGTTGTACTGAACCATACACTGAACAGCACCATCAATCAACTAGATCTAACTGCGGTTATAGAATACCTCACCCCAAAAAAACAGCATACACATTCTTGTCAAGCTCATGTGAAACATTCATCAAAAATAGATCACATTTTGGGCTATAAAACACACTTCAACAAATATAAAAAAATAGAAATCATACAAAGTATGTTCTCATACTAGAGTGGAATTAAACTAGAAATGAATAACAGAAAGATAGGTGGAAAACCTCAAAATACCTGGACAGTAAACAACACACCTTTAAATAAGCATGGCTCAAAGAAGAAATCTCCAGAAAAATTAAAAGACACTTTGAATGGAATAAAAATGAAAATGTAGCTTATCAAAATTTGTGGGATGCAGTGAAAGCAGTGCTTAGAGGGAAATTTAGAGCATTGAAAGCATATATTAGAAAAGAAGAAAAATCTAAAATAAACAATCTCAGCTCCTACCTTAGGGTACTAGAAAAAGAAGGGGAAAATTAAATCCAAAGATAGCAGAAGAATATAAATAATAAAAATTAGAGCAACAATCAGTGAAATTGAGAACAAGAAAAAAATAGAGAAAATTAAAGAAACCAAAAGCCAGTTCTTTGGAAAGATCAATAAAAGTGGTAAACCTCTAGCCAAGTGCACTAAGAAAAAAAGAGAAAAGACACAAATTACTATCATAAATGAACAAGGGGCCGTCACTACTGATCTCATGGACATTAAAAATATAATAAGGAAAGTGGTTCATGGTACTAGTACAGCACCAGTGTATGAACAATTCTATGCCCACAAATTTGATAACCTAGACAAAATGTATCAATTCCTTGAAAGAGACATTCTACCGAGCCTCATACAAGGAGGAATAGATGTCTCAATAGGTTTGTATCTATTAAACAAATTGAATCAATAGTTAATAATTCTTCAAAAAAGAAAGCACTGGATCCAGATTGTTTCACTGGTGAATTCTACCAAACTTTTAAGGAAGAAATTACAGCAATTCTCTACAATCTCTTCCAGATAATAAAAGCAGAGGGAATAATTTCTAACTCATCCTATGAGGTCAGCATTAACCTAATAACAAAACCAGACAAGAAATTACAAGAAAGGAAATACAATATCTCTCATGAACATAGATGCAAATATCTTCAACAAAGTATCAGCAAATCAAATCCAAGGAAGTATAAAAAGAATTACATGCCATGATCAAGTGGGATTTATCCCAAGTTAGCAAATTAATTCAATATTTGAAAATCAATTAATATAACATCACATCAAAAGGCTAAAGGAAAAAAAATCACATGCTTGTATCAAGAGATGCAGAAAAAGCATTTGACAAATTCTAACATCTTCATGATAAAACTCTCAGCAAATGAGGAATAGAGGGAAACTTCATCAACTTGACAGAGAACATCTACAAAAAACTTATAGCTAACATCAAACTTAATGGTGACAAACTAGATGTTTTCTCCATAAAATCAGAAACAAGGTATGAATGTCTTCTTTCACCACCTTATTCAACATTGTGCTGGAAGTCCTAGCTAATGCAATACAAGGTATATAGATTGCAAAGGAAGAAACAAAACTGTCTGAGTTTACAGATGCCACATGTGTCTATGCAGAAAATCCCAAAGAATCAACAAAACATCTCCTGGAACTAGTAAGCAATTATAGCAAGGTTGCAGGATACAAGATTAATATACAAAAGTCAATTTCTTTCTTAAATACCAGCAATGAACAATTGGAGTTTAAATTTAAAGACTCAATACCATTTACATTAGCACCAAAACAAACAAACAAGAACAAAAGAAAGGAATACTTAGGTGTATATCTAACAAAATATGTAAAATATGTATATGAGGAAAAACTACAAAACTCTGATTAAAGAAATCAAAGAAGATATAAATAAATGGAGAGATATTCCATGGTCATAGATAAGAGGACAGTACTGCCAAGATGTTAGTTCTTCCCAAATATATATACATGTTATATGTATACTTGTGTAAGTATATACTTTTTTTCCAATGAAATCTCAATCAAAATTCTAGCAAGTTATTTTGTAGATATTGACAAATTGAGTCTAAAGATTATGGAAGGGCAAAAGACCCTTAGTGTGTACAACACAAAGAATCAACCCTAATGTTTTAGTTAACAGTAGTATATCAATATTAGCTCATCAATTGCTACAAATGTAAAATATTAATAATAAGTGAAAATGTGTTTTGGGAGTAGTGAAGGGGTGTATAGGAACTCTCTATACTTTCCACTCAATTTTTCTGTAAGTCTGTAAGAAAATCAACAAACTGATTCTAAAGTTTATATAGAAAGGCAAAATACTGAGAATAGCAACACAATATTAAAGGAGAAGAACAAAGTTGGAGGACTGACACTACCTGACTTCAGGACTGACTATAAAGCTACAATAATCAAGACTGTGTGGTGTTAGAGAAAGAACAGACAAATAGATCAGTAGAACAGAACAGAGACCCCAGAAATAGACACACAAATATATTCAATTGATATTTGGCATTTTTTTCTTTCATGGATTGTGCTTTTGCTGTTTTATCTAACAACTCATTGCCAATCCAATCTCACCTAGATTTTCTCCTATATTATTTTCTAGAAGTTTTATAGTTTTGAATTTTACATTTAGATCTATGGTTCATTTTGAGTTAATTTTTGTGAAAGGTGTAAGGTCAGTCTAGATTCATTTTTTTTTTTTTGGCGTGTGGATGTCCAGTTGTTTCAGCACCACTTGTTAAAAAAAGACTACCCTTTCTCCATTACATTAGCTTTGCTCCTTTGTCAAAGATCAGTTGACAATATTTGTGTGAGTCTATTTCCAGGCTCTCTATATGCTCCACTGATCTATTTGTCTATTCTTTTGCCAACACAACACTGTCTTGATTACTGTAGCTTTATAGTAACCACACTCAAGTAGGTACTGTTATGAACTCCATTTTATAAATGAAGAAAGGGAGGCACAGAAAGGTAAAGTATCTAATTTTTAACAATTAAGTAAAACTAGGTTAATGTTTTGATTGTAGGTAGTGGTGCTATTTGTTGAGATAGGGAAAACTGAAAGAACAGGTTTGGGTAGGAATATAAAGAATTCTCCTTTGACCATGTTACACTTGATATATTTATTAGATATCCAAGTGGGCATGTAAAGTGGACAGTTGAATGTTCAGGTGTGGTGTTCCGGGAAGTATTTTTAAATCATGGGATTGGATGATATCACCTAGGAAGAGTATGTTTGGAGGAATAGAGGTCCCAGGAGAGACTTTTGGGAACGACAACACTTAGAAATGGAAAAGAGAAGGAGCCAACAAGAGTCCTGAAATGAAGATCAGCCAAATGGAGAAACAGAGAAAAAGCCTTTCATAATTGCTAACATGAAGGAGAGTCTGAAAGTGCAGATTATGATTAGCAGATGTTTTACAAGCACATAGACTGGTCATGAGAAAACAGGGATGGAGGAAGCGGAATATGAGGTTGGGGCAATGAAGAGGTTAGCAAATTATTCTCAGAAGTAGAGAGCCTAAGTGTAGACAAGTCTGGGAAATACATTCAGAAGCTGAAGTTTAGCAAGGAAACAGACAAGTCTGGACGAGTACATTCCATGATTTCAGGTTTAGCAACAGAAGCTTGCAGGATCTTGTAAAGGTGTTGCAGGAAAGATCATAAGCCTGTACAAGAGATAGGAGGAGAAAAAAGAGAATCAGCATCACACAGGACATAAGAGAAAAGATTTTCAAGAAGGAAGGAATAGTCAGTGTGTTGAATTTGTGGTGAGAAGAACAGAGTGGTGACACTTGGAGTTGTTAATGTGGAAACCACCGGTGATCTCAGAGTATCCCATTTGAGTGGTGAGAAAGTAAGCTTGATTGTGGTGTGCTGAAGTAACAGGAGCTGAAAAAGTGGAGACCGTGTTCAGAATATAGCTGCCTATGTATATGCATCTGTTTTCTTAGTGGTCCTTTAATGTATAAATTGTTGCATACTATAGATATGATTCTAAACCTTGAATTTTCACTTAATAAAATGTCTCAGCAATCACTTAATGTAAGTATGTATAGATCTATGCAGTTCAAAACAACAACTGCATGTAACGCCTCTACAATGAATACTGATGTTGTTTCTAGCCATTTAATATGATAAACAATGCTTCAGGGAGGATGTCTGTGGTTGCATTTGTAAATTCTTGTGTGAGTATGTCTATAGGATAAATTCATAAAAGTATAACAATTGGATCAAAGGGTATGTTCATTTAAATACTGATAAATGTGATTGGATTTCCTGCAGTCTCCATCACATATGTACGAGGCTGTCTGCTACTCCACATGCTTGCCAACTTAGAACTAATGATTATTTGGCAACTGGATAAATAGAAAATGATGCATTTGATTTCAATGTTACTATTCATTATTTTTAAGCTTAGGAGTGATGTTGTGCATATTTTTGTAAAAGCAATTTGCATTTATTTTTCTCTGAAATTATGACCTTCACCCAGTTTTTTTTTCTGTTAGTTGATCGTTTTCTTACTGATTTGTATATACCATAATATTTTAAAGGAACTAGACTTTTATCTATTACTGATGTTGTTAATATTTTCCTCACATTTTTCCTGGTCTTTTGACCTTGATTATAGTATTTTTACTTATAGAAGTATTTGTTTTTTAATGTAGTCAGGATTATCAATCTTTCTTTCAGGGCGTTATAGCTTTGTGTCATGCTTAGAAAAACCATCTCAACTGCAATAATATAATATAATTTCCCCACATTTTCTTTGAATTCTTTTATGGTTTAATTTTTATTTTAATATTTTTGACTCATCTGACACTTATTTTGCTATGAGAGGGAGGTATAGATCTAACTTCATTTCCCCACATGGCTATCCAATTTGCTAATTAATCTGTCTTCTTCCTACTAATTTAAAACACTATCTTTATTTTTTTCAAAAGTAAAATCCTCTTTCTCTTTCTGTCCTTTATCTATCTAGCTATCATCTATCCATCTAATGGATAGATGGATCTAAGACTATTGGGCCCCTCCATTGGTTCTGTTGATCTTTTTATCTATTCATGTGCTAATGTAAGCCTTTTCTGAAATTACAGAAGCTTAATTATTTTCTTCAATAAATTTCTGGTCTTAGTCCACAACTTTCTTTTGTTTCATATTTTTCTGGCTATTCTTTTAATTTTGATTTTCATTATGAACTAGGGACCAGTTGATCTAGCCAGTTACAAGGAAAATCTTGGTGGTAACTTGATTAGGATTGTATAGAACCCATTCCTCTCACAGTCTTCCAGATCTCAGAACTGAGAAGTCCATCCTTCTAGCTTCTCAGGCAAAGAGTTTTTGAATCATACTCATTTCCTCTTTCTTATACTTCAAATGTAAATCAGCAAATCTAACTGAGTCTATATTCAAAATATATCTGGAATCCAATCATTTCTCAGTGCCTTCACTGCTAACATCCTTTCACAAGTCATCCTCACCTGTCATCTGGATTATTGCAAAACCTCAGTCTTTCCCTGCTTCTATGGTTGCCTTTTGAACATTCATGCACATTTATGCACATTCATGCCAGAGCAATTCATTAAAAAACAAAATCAGATCATATTATTCAACTGGTCAAAATAGCTGTCTGGTGGCTTTAATCCTCATGATGTCCTGAAAGGCCCTGTATCGTCTTGGCCCTTGTAATCTCTCTGACCTTAGCAGTCCCCTCCTTTTCAGTCTAGTGCAGTCATGCTACCTTCCTTCAACGTGCCAGGCACCCTCCTGACTCAGAGCCTCTGCACCTGCTCTTTTCTCTCCCCGCAAAGTTCTTCCCCTAGATATCTGCACAGCTCTCTCCCTAACCTCCTTCTAGTCTACTCAAAATTATCATCTCAGGAAGGATTTTTCTGACCACCTTCTGTAAAACTGCAATTCTCTCCCCTTCCTGTTTTATTTTTCCTTATAGCACGAATTCTCATTTTGCATAGTACATGCTCTGATTATTGTTTATTCTCTCTCCTTCTGCTCCCCACTAGAATGTAAACTCCACAAGCACACAGATTTTAATCTTTTTTGTTCTCTGTGATATCACCAATGACTAGCACAGAGTAGATGCTTGGTAAACATTCGTTGACTGACTGTGTCAGCAGATGCAAAAAAAAAGAAAGAAGAAAAATTCATATTCTAGGAAATACAAAATATAAAGCAATCTGAAAGAGACATTAAGGTAAGTAGGTCAAATACTGAAAAAGATAATGAAAAGATTAGATTTCATAAGGTAAAAATGGGATATTTTACACATAACAAAATAACTTATATTTACATTAGTACTAATAGAATTTCTAAATATGAAAATGTAATCTTTGAAATTATAATGATAACACCTAACGCATGTGGTACTTGTTAAGTACTGGCAACTTTTGAAGCATTTGAAAAACATTTTTAGAAACTAATTTATTCTGAGGAACGTGACATGGGAAGACAGAGGCGCAGAGGAGAAGAAACTTGCCTGAAGTTAGTCATCCTTTAAGTGGTCAAGACAGGATTCAGACCCAGGCAACCTGCACTCCTAACACACCTATTGTCTCTCTAGTTACTTTGATTTCCCAATGATACTGTCTTCTCTGGCCACACTCTCCTTGGGACTTATTTTTCTTATCTATAAAATTGGGGGCATGGGGTTAGACTACAATGGTGTGCTGAATTTTGTAAACAAAATATGTTTACAAGATCTGTGAGTGGCTGCATTACCAGGTTCTGTGGAATGTCATCTGTGCAGTTTGAAAACTAAAGAACAGTTTAGAATTAGACCTAGGGAATCCCAAGGACTATTTAATGAAAACCCATTAAATACTGTTAATTCTGAAAAGTGCATTGTCCCAAACACAGGCAACACAGAACAGCTCCTGAGAGTGCGATTATTTGGCAAACTCAGGTGAAATTTGATTGAAATCTCTGAGCTGAGCCAGAGAGCTTCTGGAATGCTATGGGTTGAGACCGTCCTCATGTGCTCATAAGGTGAAATTACAGAAGCAAGTCCCCTCTTAGTTACTGGGTGAACTCTGCTATATCCTTGTTTCCTTCCAATCACTATGTCCCCAGATCTAAGGCCACTGATGAGACTCTCACCTTGCCAGTATTTTTCTAGAGAATATCCATTGTGTAAACTGATCACAGGATAAAAATCCCTTAGGGAGCATGGCATTCCTAGCCCTTTGTAATCTGGGACCAGCTAACCTTTTCATCCTTGGTTCTAAGGGCATCTCTCTAGTCCCTGCACACTCCTTGTTCTGGGCTTCTGCATGTACGATCCCATGGCCTGGGATGTCCTTTACCTCCCTTTCTACCAGAAGAAATCCCCATAATCTTTGAAAACCCAGCTAAAAATTTTTGTGTGACATCTGTGTCCTTGCCACCAAGAGCCTGAGTTATTTGGGGAGGAAAGCGGTGCTTCTTTTGAAGCGCCCCAGACCCTAGGACTTGCAACCCACTAGAAAGCTGGTACCCCTTGCTTTTGAATATTCTTAATTACATTTTATCCCAAGAGTTTTAAACAATAGAAACAACTAGTTCGGGCACCCTTATTTCCCATCTTGACTACTGAAACATCCTCTTAAACGGTTTCCCTGTCTCCATCCATTTTCTCCTTCAATCGTTCTCCAAACAGTTGCTAGAGTGATAAATCAACATTAATAAGGCTGCTATTTTACATGAAACTCTCTGATGACTTTCCATTACTTGCAGACTGACCTTCAAATATTTTGATTATGCACATCTATTAGTAAAATACTTTTCAGCATGCACCCACAACATGGATTTATTTAGGTATTTATAAACCATATATACTACCATGGCCATAAATTATGTATGTTATATACATATAAGAATAAAATTTAAAGAAATGAAAATAAAAACAATACTTACAATATTTTTATTAACAGTGTAAAAAATCTTATTACACTAATAATTATATTTTATGGTGAAAGCAATGTGATTGATGTACTTTATTTTTGAAAATCTTTTTTCAAAACTGTGTTCCTCTATCTCAGTTTATTTGGGTACTTCATTTTAATGGCTGTTGTAGCAATAATAATAGAGATTCAAAATTTTTTTCAGCATCCCAATGGAGAGTCTTGTGCAAGCCTTGGTGCAAATGCTTACTTACTTTGGAAAGTGTTGACTTAAAGAACAGGATCCAAACACTTGGAAACGGCATCAGGAGTCTTTAGAGCCTGACCCAACTTACTCTGCTACCCTGGCTCTGAGCATTGTCTCCTCTACTTCAGACATACTTGATCTCAGGCCTACTGAACAACTTGTGGGTCCCTGGCTGCACCAGACACTTTCATATTTCTGTGCCTTTGTATATGCGTGAAATGTCCTTGACCTCCTTTGTCTGCTATGAACTTCTAGTCATCTTTCAAAAGTATGCTATAAAAGCCATTTGTCTTTGAGCTTTTCCAAATACTGCCCCTGACCCCTGGAATCAATTGCTTCCTCATTTGATGCTTGGATAACATCTTTACATTACCCCTGACCATAATTTGTTTGAGTGTATTGTATACTTTTAATTTGTTTATCACAATTTTTTGAAAGACTTGAGGGAAGAAACTGTTTATCTTTGACAACCTTCCCAGTTCATGGTAGGAGTTCAAAAAATGTTTGTGGAATGAATAAGTGAATGCTAATAACTACCATTAGGTCTGCAGACTGTGTATGTCTCCCAGACAATACTGTCATGAATAAACTCCAGTCATCCCCAGTCACTAGAGGGACAGATCCTAATCTCTGTGGTAGGACTCCTTGATCTCTAGAAGCCGTTTTTACTCTTCCTCTGCAGGAGACTTCTTGCCAGGGACTTTTCCTAATGACCCCAGTTGCCTGGGATTATTCTGCTCCATACTCTCCATCCCACCCTAGGACTGCTGCTATTGTCTGTGCTACCACTCAAGGGAGAATGAGGGGAATATCCCACGAACATGCTCAGACACCAGGTTTTCTTTTTACATTGTTCTCTATCATCTGACCTGACTAGATTTTGAGGGGGAGGGGAGGGGCATGGTCCAATTCAAGAAACTGAACAGAAGAATCAAGACGTTCTAACAATTAATGAATTACACCTTGGATTGAAGGTTCTGTTTTCAACTCGATGTCGCTAGCACTCCACATAAGGACTGTAAGAAGCTATGGATTCCATATACCAGAATCCTCTTCCCATGGGGTTTCAGGTTAGAGCTTGCCAATCAATGAGCAGAACTAGCAGGAGATTTGGAAAGTGGAAGGGGAGGAGAAGCTATTGTTCTCCAGAGCCAGCTGCAGCCGTAGCAGGATCAGATAAGGGATTCTCAGAGGTTTTCCTACAAGCTTTTGAGACCATTTGCTTTGCTGCTACAGGTGGACACAATCTAAGGCAGCTTCTTAGAAATCTTCATCAACTTTCTGGCAAGCTCCTTAGAACCACCCAGTTCAGTTCCTCAGGCTGACTCTTCAGATGTCAACTTCCCTGACATTTGCTCTCCCAGCTGTTCCAATGGATGTGTAAGTTCTTAACTCCTATACCTAGAATACCTGGAGTTGTTTCTGTTTTGCTAACCAAACTCTGCCACCTCTTGTGGTAGTGAGGTATATAGGATGAGTTAGACAGTTGTGCTATTTACCTCTATTTGGCAGGTATCTAAACCATTCCAAAATAATAGGGGCCATTTCATGGCTCCCAATTCAATGGGTCAGGACTTTGGACTTCCAGAGCTCAGCAAGGATATTCATCTCACTTACATGTGGTGCTGCCTGCAGTGGCTTGATTGAGACTGGGAGATCCAAGATGGTTTCAGTTAATGTCTGAGGCCTTGATGCTGGCTGTCTGCTGGGGCACCTTGATTCTCCTCCATATGGTCTCTCTCTGGTGTCTCACCAGTTAGTAATCTAGCTTCAGTTTCTTTACAGGGTGGCTAACTTCCAAGTGGGTGAAAGCAGAAGCTGCAAACCTTCTTAAGGCCTTAGCCTTGATTGGCAAAGCATCACTTTTTACCACATTCTATTGGTAAAAGTAAGTAGCCCAAATTGAAGGGAGAGGAACTACAGTCCTCCCTATGGAGGCAGGAGTGGCAAAGTCACTTTGTAAAGAGTGTGAGAGGGAACATTGCAGTCACTTTTGAAAACAATCTCCACACCAGCTGAGGAAACTGAGGCATGGAGAGGTTAAGTAACTTGCCCAAAGTCACTCAACTGCTAACTATAGTCATGCCCTGCATAACGACATTTCAGTCAAAGATGGACCACATATACAATGGTGGTCCTATAAGATTAGTACCATATAGCCTAGGTGTGTAGTCAGCTATACCATCTAGGTTTGTGTAAATACACTCTGTGATGTTCACACAATGACAAAATTGCCTAAAGACGCATTTCTCAGAACATGTCCCATTGTTAAGCAATGTGTGCCTGTAGCAAGGGCAATATTCGACTCTGATCAGTTTCACTTCTGTTTTTGTGTCCTTTACCACTATACTATACTGCCTTACAACTTTCTTTTTATTTATCTCTAAAGCTTTTCCTGACTAATCTTTGTATGTCCAATTTCCAAGTGGTTTTCAAGGGCCAGAAAAAAATGCTACCTTCCTTATTATTCTAAGCTTGAAATAAATAGTCCTCTAACTTAACCTTCCCTAGCATTTCTCTTAAGGTCCTTCACGTTAGAAAATAAAGCAAAAAATTCATCTCTTTTCGGATAACTAAATGAGAAGCTTCTCTGAGTGTCTCAATATTTTAGTTGGTGTATGAGGTCTTTATCTTTCACACAAGTCTATAAGAACCCTGTAATTGGACTTGGGTCTTAATTTATCTCTCTGTCTCTTGGATCATATAGCACAAGGTCTGTGGGTAGTAGTTAATTAACAAATACTGAGTGAATGAACATGTGAAAGAGCCCACCCTGTTTCTTCAAAAACCATCTGACATCTCTGTGTACCAGGAAGTATGTGGCCATTAAGTAAGCTCCAAGAGCCTGAGCTCTACTCTTATTAGTCATTCGGGACCCTCTTGGCTTCCCTATTGACCTTGCTCTCTTCCCATTCCATGTCCAGCTAACTTCCAGTACTTGTCTTAGTATCGTGGCTTTGGTTCAGCCTTTAAGTGTTGGTTTTGACATTCTTGCTTCTGACCATTATTGCCCTCGAAAACTACTTTGGATTGGATCTCCTACTTTGCTTCCCATCTCTGTCAACCAGACCACGGCTTTGACTAATCCATTATAAATCCCCTTAAGAACAGCAATAGTGTCTGTTTTGCTCACCATTGACTGACTACCCAATACAAAGTTCAAGAAGTATTATATAGATTGAACTGAACTGGGGTCCTTAACCTGGCCCACCCTGGTCCCTAATGAGACTGTGGTTCAGACAGAGTGAACAACAGTAGTATATAAGGAAGTGCTCTTGGGCTGCCTTTACACTATGGAGAAGCATGAAGGCAGGCTTTATCAGAAGGGCTTCCCATGAGACAGTAAGCTGAGTAATCTTGAGTGAAGCATGCTTAACATAGCCATAATGAGCCTTGTGTCAGAGGGGACAACTGGTTGCCAATTCTCTGTACATATGGTGCTCTTTTATGCTAAACTTCTCTGAAGCTCCTTTGCTTACTGAACTTTCCTTAATAACCAGCAGATGGTTTCTGTCAGGGCAGTCACCACCTGGTGCTTAGCAATGACACATTCAAGAGAAGGCTTGGGACTTGTAAGGGGTGGGGAATCCAGATGCCAACATGCAGTATGCAAGCTAAAGTTATTAGGCATTGTGTTGGAGGCAGTGAGGACAGCTGAGAGGCGTATTAGAAAGAACCCTTCCTGGAAGGGGGAGACTGCTACTCAGGGAGCCAGGCAGAGCCAGAGAAGGCATTGGCAATGGAAATCAGGAGCAGCTGCAGATTAGAGACTAGTTCTTTTCTGAGTACTCATTATCTAGCATCATGTATTATGCATATAGTTACACAGTCAAGGTACAGGGAATATAAACTGGGTCCCACCATTTATTCACATATTCATCCATCCAACGAATATGTGTTGAGGCCCTATGAGCACCAGGCCCCATGCAGTGAACCTAGGCACTAGAGATATAGCAGTGAACAAGGTGTGGTCCCTCTTGAATCTGTCATTGATTTGCATGAAAATGATTAAGTGCATTCATACAGTGGAATAAGCAAACAAATGGTTCACTTCGCTTTAGAGGAAGAGGTTAAAGTAGACAGTACAATGGCATGGAAAGGATATTCAACTATCAGAACAGACTCCAAGTTTGTGTAGTCAGAGGAGTGAGAGAAATAAGCAAGACCGTAGAATTGAAGAAAACCTAGGAAAGTTCAGGAAAAGCTCTCTTCTTATCAGTCCCAGTTGCTCTTCCTGGATGTGGGAGTAAAAATGATGAACAGGTCGTATGTGAACAAGTCAAACCATTTACAATGGGGGGTGGCTGCCCTTTTTGGCAGAGTCCAGGCATGTTCTTCACTTGAATGCTTACTGAGCCTCCAGAACCTGTCTTAATAAAGCTTATTGTCTGGTAATGACCATGGTGTGGGGAGCATTCATTCATGCATTCAGCA
Source organism: Tapirus terrestris (assembly GCA_004025025.1). Lineage (NCBI taxonomy): Eukaryota > Metazoa > Chordata > Mammalia > Perissodactyla > Tapiridae > Tapirus > Tapirus terrestris. The sequence continues at coordinate 136,999 of PVID01001808.1, forward strand.
AATGTTTATTGAGCATCTTTTCTGTGCTAAACACTTTTCTAGACCTGGGTCTACAGTGATAAATTATATAGATACTATAAAAAGTCTGCCTTCATTCTAGAAAAAAAAACAAAAGTAACAAATAAATATATGATATTATTTCTGGCAGTGATTATTGCTATGAAAGAAAACAAAGTCAGTAAATAGAGACATCAGTATGTATGGAGAGGTGCTTTAGTCAGGGACTGCCTCACTGAGGAAGTGGCATTTGAATGGAGGCCTAAGTGGCCTGAGGCAGTGGGCTATGTGAAGGTCATGAGGAAAACATTGTAGGTGGAGAAAAGCATATGCAAAGTGTTTGTGTGATATGGTAAAAATTTGGTAAGTGTGAAAATTAGCAAGGAGGCTAGAGTACAATCCAAGGGAGAGAGTAGTAGAAGATGAGCTTAGAGTAGGAGTTGAGGTCATATCATGTAGAGATTTGTAGACCAGAGTAAGCTGTACAGATTTTATTCTAGGAGTGACAGGAAGACTTTGTAGGGTTTCACATAAGGAATATTGTGGCTGTCAACAGTCCTGTTCACAAATATTCTGGCTGCCTTCCTGGGATCACATGGTCAGATTACACTTTCCAGGCCACTATTTTTTTTTATTGGCCAGTTAGACATGGCCAATGAAATGTGAGCACAAGTGACATATGCTACCCTTGAGTAAAAGCTTTAAGGGTCAGTGCCTGATGTATCACATTCCCTTTTCCCCATGTTGGTATTCATGAAAGTGTGTGTCAGATAGGCTTCTCCCTCAGCCTGGATCCCTGAGTGACTGTGGTAACCCAGCTGATACACATAGTACAGGTGGAGTGGATGAGAAAGAAAATCTATGTTAAGGACGAAAATTTTGAGAGTGTTTGTTTTTGTAACACAACTAAACTTTTTCTGACAAATATAATTTAATTCATGTTTCAAAATCACTTTGGTTCAATTAATATGGTGGATTAAATATATATTTATTTTATTTATTATTTATATTTATATATAAATATATATTTATAATGTACATATATTCCCCTAAAACTTCGTTAATATGAGAGCAAAGTTATAACAAAAAGAACACGAAAGGAAGAGGAGACAATAGCAGATAACAGATGACAAGACAAAAAAAGAATACAAAAGAAAAGAGCAGACAAAGGAACCCACCCTATTTCAAATGAATAAAATAACCGCAATGCAATGGGAAAATAATTAATCTAAGTAATACAAGAATGTAATATTCAATTATATACTTCAGTCATGGGTGGAGGGAAAATGCAAAAAAAATCTTAAGCTCTTATTATTAGTTTTGTTTTTTGCAGTGATGTGGACAAAGTAATTCTTGAAATATTTTAAGTGTGTTATAAAATTGAGCCAATGAGTAAATATGTTGAAGTTTTGAGGAAACAAGATTTTCACTGTGAAAGAAGAGACATACAAATACAGAATGGAGGAAAGGCATGAAAGAATTCTGTGGAGATGGATTATAATTAGTGGCATCAATTTAGCCCCATGATTTCTAATTTATTATATATATACAACTTACACACATTAAATATATATAATGTGAAAATATATGTGTGTATGTGTATATCTAGTATATATATAATAGAATATACATATATCTAGTATATATAATGTGTACATGTGCATTCATATATATATATATGGGAAAACGGAAGGGCTTTTGCTTACAATAGAACATTAAGTGCCAACTAGTAGATATAAGGGAGTGCTGGACCTGGAAAATAATCATTTTGCAATATTAACATAACAAAGAATGGCAAGAATCATTAATGGTGTAAATATAAGAGAATATTTCAATGAGGAGCAGGATATTTTCATGATATTAAAGTGTCGCCTCACTGATTGCTTCTTACTTGCAAAGGAGAAAGTACCAACTATATAGTGGAGATATTAGGCAACACTTTGACCAGGTAATAAAAATGAATCTCACCAATGAAGGGCAGATGAACATCCTTTGCCTCTGATTTTGATAGCCAGACAATGATATATCACCTATGTTGTATTCAGGGCTGGAACACAATAACTTAATCTACACACAAGGAAACATCAGATGAACCCAAAATGAGGAACGTTCTATTAAAAAAGTGGAGCGGGGAGTTGGTTGTCAACTTTAAAATGTCAATGCTGTAAAAGAAAAAAAAAAGCTGGAGAAATGTTCCAGTTTAAAAGAAACTAAAGAGATGTCACATGGAAAAAAATGCTATAAAGGATGAGTATGTGTGTGAGTCTAATATTTTTATAAACCACCTGAGGGTAAAGGTGTACACATTATAACCATATGCAACTTTACTCTCACATGGTTTAGAAAAAATATTATGCATAGATATAGATGCATATATGCATATATTATAATCACGTGCCTATACATATGCACATATGCGCACACATACACATATGAGGACTGAGAGAGAGGGGGAGAAAGGAAGAGGTAGAGAAAGAGAGAGCTCATATGACAAAACAAATGGCAAACGGGGCAAAATGTTAACAGTAGGCAAAAATGGGTAAAGAATATATAGGGTTCTATGTAGTATCTTTATTCTTACAACTTTTCTGTAAGTTTAAAATTATTTCCAAACAGAAAGGAAAAGAAAAAAGCAAAACAAAACTCCTGCAGAGCCATTGTGTGGGTCAGCCCTGGTTATGGTCATGGGAAAGTCAATATTGAATGTCTCACTGAATTTGAAATTACTGTGTGCTCCTGGATGCAGTAAACGCAGGCATGCTTTTCACCTATGTTGCATCTGAATTTATAATGTAAGTATAGTATTTTGGAAAGAGCAGAGGACTATTTTCTTGAATGTTCAAATATTTGTCTGTGTTTTTGTCTTTTTATCCAAACTAATTTTAATAGGTGAAATAATTTCCAAGTCATTAGTCATTTTCTTTGCATTGGTGTGATACTCTTTACAGGTTTTCTAAATGCTAATTAATTTCAACTGTACTTTACTTGCTATCTCAAAGGCTGGCAACTTGTATCCATCATCTGAATGACAGTTGTTTCTAACTTCCTCTTCTGGGAAAGAGATAAGAAAATAAAAATAATAATTTTTAAAGGAAGTTAGCGGTTCAAAATGCATCTACAATTTTTTTCTAATTCTCCATCCATTGAGTGGTGGAGTCCCCATGTCCCCTCCTCTTGGGGCTGGTAGCTGATGTACAATAGAGGACAGCTGAAGTAGCACTTGGTGACTTCGTAGGCTAGGTCATGAGAGGCAATGCAGCTTCTGCTTGGCTCTTGGAACACTTGTCTTTTAGCCCTGAGCCACCAGGTAAGAAGTCCTAACACTTTCAGGTCACCAAAGTGACCCAAGTGGAGAGACCAGATGGAGACGCTCCAAGAATACATAGGGAGAGGTGCCTGGCCTGCCACAGCTGCTCCAGACCCCCATCATTCCTGCTGCAATGCTGTTTGACTAAAACTGCATGAGAGACCCCAAGCCAGAACTGCCTTCCCCCAGGTGCTTCCAGAATTCTTGGCCCATAGAAACTGAGAGAAAATAAAATGATTGTTTTTGTTTTAATGTATTAAGGTAAAAAGGATGCAGTATTAGCAAAGAGATGAGAGCTGAACACCAAGGCAATAACAGCAAAAAGCAAATTCAATTCACACCAGAGAAACCTGGAGAGATTTGAGAATTGGAGGACCAGGTATTAAGGGAGGTAGGGGTGAGGCATGGGGTTGGAAAGAATATTGTATTCTTTCTATTCCAGCATTGTAATAAAGTCCTTCTGTTATCCTTTGCAGCCAGGCATTTACTCCTTCTTTACTCCTGACAAGAATGAAGATGTTTGCTCTGTGGAGAAATTGAACCAGACAGGCTCTAAACTTGGCAACACAAGGCGAAGCAGACCATGGACAGGCTCCACGCCGAAACCTCGGGGATTTAGTGAAAATCTATAGTGAAATCCTCAGTTCCCTTTTAGCCTTGCACACAGATCTTCCAATCAATTTTCAAATGCATCCTTCTTAACCATGATGAACAAGTAAGGAAAATTGCATTATGAGAGAGATTAAAACATGCACATACACACTTTCCCAGACTATAGGACATTAGTTTTCTGACTAAAAAGGCTCACTGAGTATCCAACACAATGGATGGAAAACACTCACATGATCTCATGTTATCTTAAAATTTCAGAGCACATGGGCAAAGAGATAGCCCTAAAACATTTCATAGGATAGGAATTAGATAATATGCAAAGCATCAAATAGAATAACGGCATTGGTCTTCCATAAACTAGAAAACAATGGAGCAATACTGTGAATATTGTCTTGGCACACTCTTCAGCAGTATTTAACATGATGATAGCGACCACAGATCTCTGTGCTCTGTGATGAGACAATGAGATCCCTTTGCTCTGAATATTTCTCTTTTTACTACTAAAAACTGCCTAAAATAGCAGTTCTACAAAGGAGGCTAAAATCGGGACTGACTACCCAATTTCACCTAACAGAGCATCAGGACCACTTCCATTCTGTCCTTCTACCAGAACTCACTGTCCAGCATTCTTGGGTCTTCTCACATTACCTGGATCCGTATCCCTGTGCCTTCCTGTATTTCCACTGATTTGACATATCTTCCACTTCTACTCAATGCCCCAACCCTTCCACTGTGTGCTCTGGAATCCACTATTTATTATCAACAAAACCCTCCATTTCCTTAACCTCTTGTTTAAATGTTCCCTTCACTTTCTTGCTCTAACTGAAACCAGGCTCTCCCCTGGGGATATTGCTTCCTCTTAGTCATTTGGCTGCAGTCCTGTTAGCTGGGTTTTTTTTTTTTTTTTCTCTCGTGCCCTATGTGTCACTGGAACTGGAGTTGGAAAATTGTCCTGTGGTTCCTCATTGACACTTGATATTTCCTTTCTAGAATCTCACAATTCTTTCCATGCACTAGACCACTCTCTACCCCATAGTGTTGCAGTTATCCACTATCTCATGTTCACTGAGGAGTTTCCCATCTAGCTTACTCTTTTTCTTTCTACAACTGCTCTTTTCATCATTCTTGGTGACTTCTGTATCTACAAAGATGATCCATTCTCCATCCAACACTTTGGTGGCTTGGTTCCTTAATCTCCTTACCCTCAACAATCTTCTATTCATGTTAGCCACACTTTTCCATGCTCATTCCCTAGACTATGCAATTATCTGTATATGAACAACCTCCAAAAATCTCAATTTCCAATATCCCATTCTCCTATCTTTTCAACTCTCTGATTTTTTTTCTTCAAACCTCCCTATTATATTGCCTCAACTCTCTGTGCCTCTCCAGTCCATTCACCTATCTCACATACTTACTCACTTCCTTTGTATCTAGCTTAGATTCTATGATCTATCATTATAAAGATTGTCTTACTTTCCTCCTGTTCAACTGGCCCTGTTCCTAAAACCATTGCTCCTGTGTGTGCACAGGTCCCTCTCACCTTCTCTAGGATTTCCCTTCTCCAATTAGGCTCCTTCTCCTTTGCATCATTAATTTCTCTCTAGACATTGGATGATTTCCATTACTGTATAAATATGCCTTAATATTATCAAATGTAAAAAAGAACATATCTTAATTCCATATCCATCACCAACTGCTATTCTCTTTCTGTGTTCCTCACATAGCAAAACTCCTTAAAGGAATTTTTTAATGTTTTCTGGACCCACCTTCTCCATTAGAATGTAAGCTTCTCAAAGTCAGGAATATCTTAATTTGGGTTTCTCTGAAAGCAAATTCTGAGATAAGGATTTGAGCACTAACAGATTATTTGGACAGTGTAAAGAACAATGGCAGGGGAGTGGGAAAGTGATATAGGGAAGGAAAAAGAGCCAATAAATGATGCATTATTAAGCCAGCTACCACCATGGGTGACTGGAGCTAATACTCATGGAGAAACTCTGGAAAATGATATACAATAAATGCCTCAGAATTATGACACTGAAGAGAAGAGAGAGCTGGGGTAATTACACAAATCAACTTTCCTCAGTCACCAGTTGAGGGATGCTACCAAAAGGTGTTAATTCCCTGGCACTTTTCAGATGCAGTACTGGCAGGGAGAAGTACTCTGGAGCACTCTGAAAGGTCCAAAGCACTGATTGTGTCTGATGTATAGGAACCTTATCAATCCTTTGACCACTACACATTCAGAGACTAGAACATGCCTGGAAATTAGTAGAGGCTCAATAATTATTTTTGAAATGAATACCAAGCCAAACTACCAATCACGAATAAAGGTATATTTGACAAAGATGCCAAGACAATTCAGTGGAGGAAAGAATATAGTCTTTTCAACAAATGATGCAGGGACAACTGGAAATCTGTATGCAAAAAGATGAATTTTGTACCTCTACCTCACACCATAAACAAAAATTAACACAAAGTGAATTATATCTAGTTCTGAAAGTATAAAACACTTAGAAGAAAACATGAGAGTAAATCTTCATGATCTTGGGTTAGGCAGTGATTTCTTAGAGACAACACCTAAAGCACAAGCAAGAAAAGAAAAAAATTTAATAAATTGGACCTCATCCAAATTAAAAACTTTGTGTTTCAAATGACACCATCAAGAAAGTGATAGGACAACCTACAGAATAGGAGAAAATATTTGCTAATCATATATCTGATAAGGGAGTCCTATCCACAAAGAACTCTTACAACTCAACAATAAATAGGCAAATAATCCAAATAAAAATGAGCAAAGGATTTAAACAGTCATTTCTCCAAAGAAGATATATAAATGGTCAACATCATCAGTCATTAGGTAAATGTAAATCAAAACCACAATGAGATATCACTTTACACCCACTGGCTATAGTCAAAAAGATGTACAACTGAAGTATAAATGAAATAGACACTAAAAAGGCAATATAAAAAATCAATGAAACTAAGGGCTGGTTATTCAAAAAAATAAACAAAATTGACAAACCCTTAGCTAGACTCGCTAAGAAAAAAATAGAGGAGGCCCAAATGAATAAAATCAGAAATAAAAGAGGAGAAATTACAAAAGATATCACACAAACACAAAAGATTATAAGAGAATACTATGAAAAGCTACACACCAACAAATTGGATAACCTAGAAGAAATGGATAAATTCTTAGAATCATACAACCTCCCAAAATTGAATCAAGAGGAAACAGAGAATCTGAATAGACCAATCACAGGTAAAGAGATTGAAACAGTAATCAAAAACTTCCCAAAAAACAATAGTCCAGAACCAGAGCAACTCTGGTGAATTCTACCAAACATTCAAAGAAGGTTTAATACCTATCCTTCTCAAACTATTCCAAAAAATTGAAGAGGATGGAATGCTTCCTAACTCATTTTATGAGGCCAATATTATGCTGATACTAAAACCAGACAAGGACAACACAAAAAATTAAATTACAGGCCAATACCGCTGATGAACATAGATGCAAAAATCCTCAACAATATATTAGCAAATTGAATACAACAATACATTAAAAGGATCATACACCACAATTAAGTGGGATTTGTTCCAGGGACACAGGGATAGTTCATCATACACAAATCAATCAATGTGATACACCACATTAAGGAAATGAAGAATAAAAATCACATGATTATCTGAATAGATGCAGAGAAAGTATTTCACAAGAACCAACATCCATTTATGATAAAAACTCTCAATAAAATGGGTGTAGAAGGAAAGCACCTTAACATAATAAAGGCCACATATGACAAACCCACAGTCAACATCATACTCAACAGTGAAAAACTGAAAGCTATTCCTCTAAGAACAGGAATAAGACAAAGATGCCCACTCTTGCCTCCCTTATTCAACATAGTATTAGAATTCCTAGTCAGAGCAATTAGGCAGGAAAAAGATATAAAATGTATCCAACTTGGAAAGGAAGAAATAAAACTCACTATTTGTGGATGACATAATTCTATATGAGAAAACCCTAGAAAATCCACAAAAAAACCTATTAGAAATAATTAATGAATACAGTAAAGTTGCAGTGTACAAAATCAACATACAAAAATCACTTGCATTTCTATACACTAACAATGAATTAGCAGAAAGAGAAATCAAGAATACAACACCACTCAACAAAAAGAATAAAATACCTAGAAATAAATTTAACCAAGGAGGTGAAAGACTTATACACTGAAAACTATAAGACATTATTGAAAAAAATTGAAGAAGCCATAAAGAAATGGAAAGATATCTCCTGCTCATGGATTGGAAGAACAGACATGGTCAAAATGTCCATATTGCCTAAAGCAATCTACAGATTCAATGCAACTCCAAACAGAATCCCAATGACATTCTTCACGGAAATAGAACAAAGAATCCCAAAATTTACATGGAACAGCAAAAGACCCCTAATAGCTAAAGGAATCCTGAGAAAAAAAGAACAAACCTGGAGGCATCACAATCTCTAACTTCAAAATATACTACAAAGCTATAGTAATCAAAACAGCACGGTACTGGTACAACAACAGACAAACAGATCAATGGAACAGAATGTAAAGCCCAGAAATAAAATCACACACCTATGGACAGCTAATCTTCGACAAAAGACCCAAGAACATACAACAGAGAAAGGAAAGTCTCTTCAATAAATGGTGTTGGGAAAACTAGACAGCCACATGCAAAAGAATGAAAGTAGACCATTATCTTACACCATACACAAAAAATAACTCAAAATGGATTAAAGATTTGGATGTAAGACCTGAAACCATGAAATTTCTAGAAGAAAATATAGGCAATATACTTTTTGACATTGGTCTTAGCAGCATCTTTTCAAATACCATGTCTCCTCAGGCAAGGGAAACAAAAGAAAAAAATTAACAAATGGGACTACATCAAACTAAAAAGCTTCTACATGGTAAAGGAAGCCATCAACAAAGTGAAAAGACAACCCACAAAGTGGAAGAAAATATTTGTACATCATACATCCAATAAGGAGTTAATTTCCAAAATATATAAAGAATTCATACAACTCAACAACAAAAAAATGAAAAACTCAATCAAAAAATGGCCAGACGATGTGAACAGACATTTTTCCAAAGAAGAGATACAGATGGCCAATAGGTACATGAAAAGATGTTCAACATCATTAGGGAAATGCCAATAAAAACTACAATGAGCTATCACCTCACATCTATCAGAATGGCTATTATTAAAAAAACAAGAAATAACAAGTGTTGGAGATGATATGGAGAAAAGGAAACCCTCATGCACTGCTGGTGGAAATGCAAACTATTGCAGCAACTATGGAAAACAATATGGAGATTTCTCAAAGAATCAAAAATAGAAATACCATGTGATCCAGCTATTCCACTTCTGGGTATTTATCAAGAACACGAAAACACTAATTTAAAAAGATATATGCACCCCTATGCTCATTGCAGCAATATTCACAATAGCCAAGATTTGGCAGCAACACAAGTGCCCATCAACAGATGAATGGATAAAGAAGGTGTGGTATGTTTATATACATACATAAAATGGAACACTACCCAGCCATAAAAAAAAGACAAACTAGTGCCATTTGTGACAGCATGGATGGACATTGAGGATATTGTGCCAGGCAAAATAAACTAGACAGAGAAAGACAATTACCATATGACTTCACTCATATGTGGAACAGATTGGTGGTTACCAGAGGAGAAGGAGCGCAAAAATGATACAGAGGCATGGATGTATGGTGATGGATAAATTTAGACTACTGGTGGTGAGCACGATGCAGTCCATACAGAAACTGCAATATAATGATGTACACCTGAAATTGACATAATGTTATAAACCAATGTGACCTCAAAAATTAAAAAAAAAAGAAATAACACCAAAAAACCCCCACAGTGATATACTACTGCCCACCTATGAGAATGGCTTAAAAGACAGACAAAACCCTGCCAATATCAAATGCTGGTGAGGATGAAGAGCAACTGGAATTCTCATTGCTGGTGGGAATGCAAAATCTTACAGTATTTTGTAAAAAAATGTTGGTTATTTTTTATAAAATTAAACATACACTTACCATACAACCCAGCAATTCTACTTCTAGGTTTTCCCCCAAGGAAAATGAAAACATATGTTTACACAAAAAACGTAAACATGAATGTGTATAATGGCTTTATTCATAATTACTAAAAAGGGGAACACCTGAATGGCCTTCAGCTGGTGAATGGAAGAATAAACTGGTATATCCACACCGTCTGGTACCACCAAGTGAAACAGGAATGAACTGCTGATATATGCAACGATGTGGATGGATCTCAAATATGTTTTGCTAGGTGATAAGAGTTTCAAAAGGCTTCATATGCTGTATGTTCCATTTAAATAACACGGAAAAGGCAAAATTGTATGGACAGAAAACAGAATATGTTCGGTGTCTGGATTGTGGTGGTGGCTATGCAGCCATATGCATTTGTACAAATTCACAGAACTGTATACGTGAAACAGGTGAATTTTACTGTATGTGAATTATACCTCAATAAATCTGGCTTAAAAAATTAAAATACTCTCTAAGCAATAGAGTATACATGAAAACAGCTTTTCTAATGTGTGACTTAGATTTATTTAATTTATTTTTCTTTCTGCTTTACAATAAACTACTTTAGACTTGGCCATTTCAATAAATAACAGAAGCTATTATTTAGGCTTGTGGCATCAGGAACATTCTATCTGACCAATACCACTACTTCTCTGAGGGTAGGAAGCCCAAATCATTGCATTTGATGTTTTATGTTGAAAAAGACCCATTTCTATGTGTGATATTTTTAAAAGATAAAGTAATTCATCCACAATGCATTTTTTGAGCAGCTTTTATGGACAAGATACTCTTCCTGGTGATGTGCAGATAGAAATAGGAATCACACACATGGCATGCTTTCACAGGGCTCTTCCAGTCCTGTGGATGGAACATGAAAGAGGAACAGAATATGCTTTCTGGAGAAGGCAGCATTAGGCTTCAAAAGGATAGGATGATGTCATCCACAAAAATGGCTCTTTGGAAGACAAACCAGATAGAATGAGCAAAGGTTCAGCAGTAGAAAAGTGGCTGGTGTGTACAGGGAACAGTTCTGCTTGGATGGAGCACAAAATGTATTAACAGAGAAGTGGTGGTTCCTGCAACCTCTGAGAGGCTCTTGAGCAGCTGTGTGTGCTTGGCACTGTATGATGTGAAGCCTGGATTGTCTTGAGGTTTGGCTATCAGGTTAAAGAGTATGGATTTTGTTCACCAGACGATGGGGAGCCCTTGAAAGTCTTTGAGCAGAGGTGTGTTCTAGGAAAATTCATGTGATATTATATGTGTAGAGTTGGTTACAGCAGAAAAGGCTAAAAAGACAACTATTTCAGTAGTCCAGGAGAGGACTTCTATTTATGGGAATAAGATGAGTTGTTATTTTATTTACACCACTCTGTTAATAAAAAGAACTAAAATTATTGGATAAAACTTTAAAAAATCTTTTTAAAAGCTTCAAGGAGGTGACAAAAGAATAAACAATTATTAGGTCAAAACTAGGGGGAAAAGAAACCCATAGAGATAAAGAGGGTGCACTGACTCTGTATTTGCCTTGGAGTACATATCACTTTGTCAGACAAGGGGACTCCAGTTCAAGCCCAAGGCTTGGCTCACCCAGGTGGAGAGTCTAAAATGAGGCTTTGAAACCTTGAGCTAAGACCTCAAACAGATCAGCCCTTATGGCAGGGGTGAACCAGAAGGGGTGGGGTGGGGACCCCTCCTGCAAAGTTGTAGCCACAAGTCAGCTCTCTGTTAGTTTGCAGCTCAAGTTGATATTGTCTCAAAAGGGCCCCTAAACTTCCTCAAATCAAGTGAAGTAGACTTGGATGGGCAGTGTTCCCAGGTGGGTGGCCAGAGGCAAATGCAGATTCTCTGGAGGAATATGCCTTCAGCCTGGACTTCTTAGAATCTCCACAAATGATGTTCAAGTGTGATGAGCAGTATGTAATAGAAAATGACCAAGCAGACAAGGGAAGAAGCCACCATGGGTGAGACCCAGCAGAACAGCAGACAATGGGCAGACCCTTCAAGACTTGAGACAGCAGGATTATCAGTGATAGATTATAAAATTAATGTACTTTCTATTTTAAAGAAATAATAAAGAAGCTTGAGAATATCTGTAAAAACCAGGAAACTATATTTTAAAACAATATAGAGAACTTTAGAGATGAAAAATGTGGTTACCAAAATTGAAAAAAAACACCTGAGAATTGGGCTTACTATCGGTTTACAACACAGTTGAAGAGAGAATTAGTGAACTGGAAGGTAAGTCAGAAGAAGTTATCCTAAATGCAGCATGGGGAGACAACAGATGGACGTATGGAAGAGAATTTAAGTGCCATGGAAGATGGAGTGAGAGGATGTAATATGTACTTAATCCAGACAGAAAGTTGGGCAGAGATAGTTGAAGATGTGAGAGTTTTCCAGAACTGATTAATGCACTGATCCATATATATAAAAAGCCCAATTAACCCCAGTTAGGGATGATGAAAAGTAATCCACATCTTCATAAGGACAAAGACAAAATGGTCTTAAAAGCAGCCAGAAACAAAGGCAGGTTGCCTTCAGAGGTACAGCAGCTTACTTCTCAATGTTAGGAAGCCAGAATTTGGTGGAATGACGTATTTGTTCTAATGTAAGCAAATAACTGCCAACCCTGGGTTCTGTATCTTTTGAAAATACCTTGAAGAACAAGGGTAAAATAAAAACATTTTCAAACAAAAACTGAGAGAATTAGTGGTAGATCCTTATTAAATGATATACTTCAAGCAGAAGGAAGGTGCTCCCAGATGGAAGTTCTGAGAAATGAGAGCAAAAGAAGTAAGTACATGGACTAAACGAGGTGAAAATTGACTTTACAAAAAGCAGTAACTTATTGTGGGATTAACACAGTAGAAATAATGTATACAGTAACAATGACATAGAAGTTGGGAAAGGGCGAAAGGTGTTGAAATGTTCTAGAATCTCTTTAATGTTCAAGAAAAGTGTGAAATTATTGATTAGACTTTGGTAAGTATTCACAACGTAATTTTTTAGATGAGCCACCAAAAGAATAGAGTATAACCTCCAAACTTTGTGAGGGAAAAATGGTATGATAAAAAATAATTTGAAAGAAGCAAGAAAGGAGATTAAAAGAAACATGGAACAGATAGGTTGAATAGAAAGTGCAGAATAAGATGCTGGATTTAGATCTAAATACATAAGTGATAAAATGTAAAAAGATCAGAAACAAACTGAACAGTCCAGGAAAACATAATGACTGTCTGCACCAAGCAGCCAGCAGAGGCAAGTAACACATTTAAGAGAAATTTCAGAGATGGAATTGGTAGCATTTGTCCACCAGTTTGTTGTGGGACCAGGCAGCTGTGACTCTGAGGGTCAGAGCTTGGCCACTCTGGGAGCTGTTCCTGCCACTGGCCAGAGTATGGGACACAGGAGGCAGGGAGGCTGCTCCGAGTTTTGGGCAAGGCGAAGTTGAGATGCTGCAAGACCCAGCAGACAGGAGAAGGTTCGGGGCTGTAGCTTCTGTACCCAACTGGGGATAATGGTGGAGAGTTACGACCTTGGACTGTATGCTTGGGGGATAATCATGGGCATCTAGAGGATAGTCAAGAAGTTCATAATGTTCCTTGGGACCTGAAGGTCTTTTGAGTGAGGACAGAGGGACAAGACAGATTTTAACAACAGGGATGGGAATGTTGTCATCTGAAACTGTGTTCTTTCTTCCTGTGGTTAACCAATCCACTCTGTAGCTCAATGCACATGCTTTGAATTTACAAGTGAAACTTATTCTCTCAGCACTTTCAGTTTGTCAAACAACCGAGATCTAGAATGTGCTTAGAGTGTGGTACCCTTCTCTCTTCATTCAATGATTGTAAACACCTTGGTGAATTGTCAAAGTAGCCTGATAGTTCTCTCTGTTTGCCTTTTCCAGACCTCCAGAGGCTCTTCTCCTGCCCAGATGGTTCACACCCAGCCACAAGCAGTTGGCTTTCTGGACACAGCCATGTCCGTGCTGGTGTCCCTACACCAACTTAGGGTGTTTGAGCCTCTGTGATAGCCTCGCTGTGGACACTACCAGCCTGACCCCAGTGCAGACCCCGACCCTGTCTTTGGTGACTCCAGTGTCCCAAGGTAAAGGCAGGTTTGGTTTTCTGTGTGACCCATCCCACTGTTAAGGCTAGTTAGGACTCAAGTTTCCATTTGTTGTGAGAGGAGATGAGGGCCAGTGTGAGTGTGTGGGCCAATGAAACAACTTCTTCCAGCCAAAAGGGTTTTCCTTCCTGGGAAAACCATCACAACCGCACATGTCCAGCTTCTCAGGCAGCAGCAACAGCAGAAACCTCTCAGGCACAGGTTCCACAGATCCAGGGCCAGGCCCAGTCACATGCACAGATCAAAGCTGTAGACAAGTTGACTCCAGTGAGCATCTTCCAGAAAACCCTAAACACACACTGTTTATGGGATGATGCTTTTTTGCATCATGTAATTCAAAGTGTATTTTGCACAGATCCACCATGGTCTTTATGTGGGACTGTGTTTGTGTTGTCTTTAAAAATAGCTTCCCAGGGGGCCGGTCTGGTGGCATAGTGATTAAGTTTGTGTGCTCTGCTTCAGCGGCCTGGGGTCCACGGGTTCGGATCCTGGGCATAGACCTACACACCGCTCATCAAGCCATGCCCTGGTGGCATCCCATATACAAAATAGAGGAAGATTGGTACAGATGTTAACTCAGCAACAATCTTCCTCAAGCAAAAAGAGGAAGATTGGCAACAGATGTTAGCTCAGGGCCAATCTTCCTCACCAAAAAAAAAAAACCTTTCCCTACAGTGGCACTTTCATGATTGTGTGACCAGTTTGTTCACAGCGCACTGGAGCCTTAATTCCCATTTCCAAACGTATCTTCCCACTTGCTTTCCTGTGCTCCATGCAGCAGTTCAGCTCCAAAGAGCACCAGAAGGCCACTTGGTCCCATTCCCAACCAGAGAAAATGCTGCTGAAAAGCACTCCTCAGCAGCTTTGGAGACCAGGTGTGAAGACCTGGTCTCTTCAGGAATAGTTCATTTGCAGTGTTGTTTCTCAAAGTCAGTCATCTAGGTACTGATCTTCCTGATTTTTGCCAATCTGTGCACCATCTGTGCTGTTAAATATGTAATACACTCATTTTAAAAGGAAAATGGAAAAGCATTAATAATAAATGGAAATAATAATTATTAATAATAATTATTATAATTAATAATTAATAATAATAATAAATATTAATAATAAATGGAAAAGCATTAATACTTGGCATAGAAAGTAACCAGGAAAACATATGTAATAAAAACAGGATGGTATTGGCATGCCCCAGTAAGTACCTGACTTTGGGCCTGCCCCTTCTCAGTTACAGAGGGGACAAGAGGGCATGTTGGAGGGCTGTGAAGCATGCGCTGGCGCTGACCCGAGGCTTCATCCTTGAAGCATCAGAACGTGCACCAGAGAAACGAAGTGCAACCAAATAAACCATTCAGTTCCTCAGTCGCATCAGCTTCATTTCAAGGAGTCAATGGCCACAGTAGCTGTGGCTACCATATTGGACAGCCCAGATGTAGAATATGTCCATCACTGCAGGATCTGTTGGACAGCACGAAATTAGAGAAGGGTTCCTGGGCCCCGCAGAGGTGAGTTGTCACAGGTAGTCTCCTCGCCCAGGGTCACCTTCCCTTCTCACCTTCCTGCTCCTCCCTCTAAGGTTCAGGCCTTCAAATGCTGCTTCTCACCCCCTTTCAGCTGCTTACCCACTCATGGCCTGGTTCCTTTATTCTCCACTATTCCCTCTCCTCAGTCAATTTCAAAGTCATTTTCATTCTCAGCATGCTGAAAGAAATCTGATAGTCATGAACAACTCAGTAAAAATTTTCTAAAAAAATTCACTTATTCTTTAAAATATTTTTCGAACTATCCTGATGTTTTGACGTCTTTTAAAGACATGGGATTGATTTATTAATTAAATCTTCATCTGGAGACAGTTGGAATAAAAAAATTGAGGGCTGATGCACATCTTACCATAAATTTTAAAATTTCAAGAGGTACCATAATTTTAAGACTTTTAAAAATTTTGATGGTACTACAAATTTAAATAGACTTGTGAGCGATAAGAACCTAGAAATGTTGCTATGAATTTACTAATTTGTCAGAATCACTGTTTGTAGTTTTCATCAATAATATGCTAATTTTTAATAAAGGAACATTTTAACAATGTTGGGAAGGTCCTGGAGGATGGTTTGCATACTGCACATTAGCAACCTATTTCCTCGGTATTCAATGGCGAGGAGAACAGTAACCTAAAACCAAGATGTATAATGAGTGGAATACAGTTAATATTGATGAGAAGATACTTGCTCTGGGTTTTAGGAACACCTGGCCAAAATGCAGAAGCAGAAACGGCAGGTGCCCCAGCAGAACCCCCACTGCAGGCCCCCTGGGGACCTCGCAGCCAACAGCACAAGCGCAGGTGCAGGCCTCACGGCCCACTCAGCAGCAGAGCCCCCGGCTCATCATAGTCACGGTGCTGAGGCCCGGAGCCCTGCTCATGGGCACCACCATGGCCAACCTCCAGGTGGCCTGGCTCTAAGTTCCAGTTGATACATTTGTTTTTCCAAAGTAACATCTTTTTACATTTCAATTGAACAGTTTCTGCTTGCTCAGGACCATGTTAGGTATTATGGCAGACTTACAAGTAAAGTAGAAGATGTGGTCTTTCCCCCAAAACTTAAGTTCTCCTTGGAGAGGATGAAATACAACACATAGGAAACATTTAAATAGTACTTCCTGGAACTTAAGTGTCACACAGCTTATGGGCTGAGTGGTTGGGGGAGGTAGGGAGTGAGCTAGACCATGGAGGGAGGGCAGGATTTATGTTGGGGAAGACGGGAGGGTAAGACCCAGTGTGCCGGAGGTGTCCCAGTGTTGCTGGGGTAGAGATACAGGGACAAAGCCTGTGTGGTTGGAGCAGAAGGTGCAGTGAAGGAGAGCGCAGGGGTGTGGGGAGGTGGGTGACCCCGAAGACCGGGCTCAGGCATCAGTGCTTTATAGGCACGGACAGACTTCGGACATTTCTGAAGAAAGGAATAATAGGATGAAAATCGTGTCTGGGAAGATCAGTAACATTCAACAAGTGTCAATCAAGGGACCTGTGGGCCAGACACTGTCACATCATGCAAGCCAGTGCCCAGTTTAGGGAGCCCCTACTCCGCCACTGGTGACAGCTAACATTAGAGGTCCTGCTTGGGCCAGGCGCTGCCCTAGGCTCTACACCTGTCACCTGAGAGGTGCTCGCTGACCACTGCTGAGGCAGGAGTGGGGGTTTTAATTGTTAACTCCATTTTGCAGGTGCAGAAACCAAGGCACACAGCTTAAGTAACTTGCCCAAATCCTACAGCCAGTCACCTATGACTCACACTGGGATCGGGGGGCCCGGGTCCTCAGGCTTTGCTTCGCTTGCACTTCACTCTCACTTTGTCTGCAAGAGAGGGGATAGAAGTGGATAAAAACAGCAGAAGCAAGTTTGGTTTCACCTGTATTCACAAAAAAATGCAAATTCCAATGAGGAGAGTGGTAATCCCTGGGGGTGGCCAGGGCGCGGGGAAGGTATGGTCCTCATGCGGGCTTGGTTGATGGGAACTGGCTCCCCTGAGGAGGGGATTCTAGTAACTGAGCTAAAAAATGTGCACACCACTTACCCAACAATCCTATTTCTGTTATACCCTAAAGAAATAATAGAACAGGTGCAAAGTGATGAATGTCCAAACTTGTTTGTTTAAGGAATATTAGAGGAAACTTAAATCTTCACAACTGAGAAGTAGGTTGTAGAGCATCCACACAGCGGGATAGGAAGAAGCTTTGAAAAGTGATTGTTGTAAAAGGAGGAGGAACAGATTACACGATATTATCATTCACCCTATTTTACACACCATCTCAGCAAGCCACACAGATCAGAATGAGGTCTGGTGGACTGAAGGCCAGTTTACACATTCATATGCAGGCAGTTTTAGGTTTATGGATGATTTTTATTTCTTTATATTTTCTTAGGTAGTCTGAGTTTTTGTATAAAAGTGGACCTATTTCCATTTTCCTTTTTAAAAATGTAACAAGAAAAAAAGTGCTTGGGAGCCATGTGATGACCAAGTAGCAGGAGGACTTGAGCACTGGTCGTAGTGGTCATCTCAGGGAGAGGGGCAGGGGCTGAGCTTTAGCCATCGCTGAAGGAAGAGGACACCTGGCCTGACTGGGTTACCATGAGGTACAGGGACGGAGGGAGAAGCAGAGACGAGCACCAGTGCAGGGTCAACCTCTGAACATCAGTGTGACGGATTAGCTGTAGGTCATGCTAAACCCCCTTCCCTACGCTTGGTGGTGACGGGTAAGAAGCATGGGTCGCCTACAGTGAGAGGTTTCCCTTTAGTTGACTGCTGCTTCCCACCTTTGTGAATCTTTGTAAATTTCCTACCACTTAACCCCTTGTGGGATGTGTTTGCAAAGACACACAGTCCCCTGAGTTTCTCTGGACTCTTCCGTTGTTTCCACTGTTTAGACCCGGGTTCCGACATCGCAGCTGCAGGCACAAGAGCAGGTGCAGGTCCAGGCACCCCAGCCGGCTCAGGTGGCCTCAGTGAAGCCTCCAGTGGCATCTGTGCCCACAGCTGTGGTCTCCTCACCAGGCATCACGACCCTGCTCACACACATTGCCAGGATCAGTGTGGCCATTGGGCAGCCGCGGAAAGTTGCAGGGGCGTGTCGTGTGCAGCCCTCACCACCATGGCCACTCCGCTTGCAGCCTTGAGAGGGGCTCCCAAGTCTTTTCTGGTAGAAGTAGCCTCCAGTGCACAGACACCCGTTTGTCCTTTGATACCCATTTTCAGTGTGTCACAGTGTATTTTAGCAGAAGCGTCTCTCAGAGCTTTCTGAGGACAAGTTTTGGCTCTCAATATAACCACTAACATTCTGAACTTCCCCTTTATCCGAATGTCACTGTGAACCCAGAACATTTTCAGAGTATTAGGGATGGCTGTACTTGTCTCAGCATAGTTTCAGTGTATAGTTTTCTGTACAGAAATCACAGTCTGAACTTAACGTGAGCCCTGACACCCACTCGGCACTTGTGGTTAAACGACTCGGTCAGTGTTCGCAGGACAGACCGTTGTGGCCCAGCCTCTGCACGGCCAGCAGCTGCTGAAGCGCAAGCAGCCAGTCAGGCAGCAGCAGGAAGCCCTCCAGCCACAGGCTGCCCCAGGTCCAGCGGCCGTTCAGCAGAAGGTACCGGGTTCCTGCACAGGATTCTCATGTCATCCTGTCTAAGCTGAGTTGGGCCCTGCCGCCAGGCACAGGAGCACGGAGGACAAGAGGGTCCTGAATGGGCCCTGCCTCGCTGCCTGGGGCCTACACACAGGAGACGCTGGTGTCATGCGCTTGGGATGCACAGAGGGTGGCCTTGGGGTTGGAGCTGCTCCTAGGCCCTGGAGGGAGAGGGTGGTTACAAGATGGGGAGCCCTGTGCACTGAGGGCCTGCAAGGAACTGGGAAGGATGAAGGCTGTGGGGTTGCATGGCCAGGAAATGGGCCAGAATGATTCAAGGAAGCAGGTGTAGTTCAGGGTGTGTGAACCCCCTGGGCTCCTAGTGTACAGAATGGATGGAGCCAGGCCAAGGCCATCACCAAGCTTGTATTCAGGCCAGGAGCCAGGTGGTCACCATGTCCTTGTCTGAGTGTCACTCGAGGAGCCAGGTAAGGACCGTGTCCTTGCATGTGTGTATTCTAAAGGTGGAGGGAGGGAGAGCAAAGGGAGAGGGGCTTGATGTGAAGGAGCACTGTCAGCTTCTCGCTGACTCAGAGAGAAGTTTGGGAGGTGGCTCTGAGCTGATTCAACTCGCAAAGCCTAGTCCTTCTCAGTAGGAGGGTGTTAACTGGAGCGTGCACTGAGGAACAGGAGCAGAGTGTGAGGCTCTGTCTTCCAGGGCTTCTGCTTTACCTACTTACTGGCAGCATAGAGCCCGACGTACAGATGATGACGTTTGGCACTTGCACCGCAGGTTGCATATGCGCTGTTTTCTGAGCAGGAGCTGGAACACGCGGTCTGATGGTGGAGTGGCCGTGGCTGTGGAGCAAGTTGGTGACATTACTCTCTCTCCCTGTGCTGAGAACTCTGTGGGCATCTGGTGCCGATTCTCAGGACAGATGTCATGTTCCTTTGAGGAAACTGAGGCTCAGAGAAATGAAGTGACTCACCCGGAGTCAGAGAGCTGACGGTGGGGCTCTAGGGTCCCGTGCTTGCCAGTCAGTGGATGAACAGAATCCCATCCCTGAGTGTCGTTGCCCCTCTCACAGGAAGAAGCCCAGCCAGGGGTCAAGTTGGGGCTGAGACAGGGCCGATCCTGACGCTGTTGTGGTTTGTGCGGACAGCAGAACAGAAAGCCAGAAGGAGAGCTGTCCTCGGTGGCCTCCGGTGAGGTGGTGGGCGCCAAGAGGACAGGATGCTGGGAAGGGGCAGCACTGGTGAGGGAGACGGTCAGGGCATGCAAGGACGCAGGCATTTGGGACGACAGTGGAAAAGTGAAGGACTGGCCTTCAGGAAAGAGCTGTCCTGGCTGCACCAGCCCTTCATGCCGGACACGCCCTTCAACCTCCTCCTCCTTCTTACCAGGTAGAGTGGGGCCTGGAGGAAGGGTGTGTGTCCTCTGAGTAAAGAGCAGTCCTTGCACCCACCTTTGGGAGGTGCCTTCTTCCTGTGGTGGACAGTTTCTGGAAGGAAACACCACTCAGTGTCACCCCCAGGCCTTTCCAGCAGTCCTGTGGGCTCAGCTGGGCAGGGGCAAGGGGGGCACTGGTGACAGAGGGATGAAGACACCAGCAGGGGGGTCAGGGTAATCATGTAGGCTTAGTTCACATCTGAAAGAGAGAAAGAGAAGGGCTTTGCTGAAATGCTGGTCTGCACACTTGTATAATTTGAAAGAAAACTTCTGAGACGTTAAAAAATGTTTACATGTAGCCATGGCTTTGTAAACCAAATATATAGACCACATATATGCACAGCCTTCTGAATAGTACTTAAGTTTTCCTGGCAGAGAAAACCAGAAATTGGATTAAATATGCAAAGACTGTGCTTACAGGTTTGTTACCCCCTGTGCTAAATATTTTGGGGTACATGCCAAATTCTTAAAATTACATTCAAGAAATTGTATGTGTATGTTTTCTCTATTGTGGTCAAG
The DNA here is from genome assembly GCA_004025025.1 of Tapirus terrestris. NCBI lineage: Eukaryota > Metazoa > Chordata > Mammalia > Perissodactyla > Tapiridae > Tapirus > Tapirus terrestris. The sequence continues at coordinate 158,257 of PVID01001808.1, forward strand.
TTCACTCACATGGTGAGCAGACATCGCAGAAGATGTAAAGCTGAACCCAGACAGGGCTGTGAGGGGACTTCCCAGGAGAGGAGGCAGGTGACGTCTGGGCTGGGCACGCCAAGAGGGGCAGCTGCAGGAACTGGCCATGCCAGAAGCCTAGGATGGTCATGCCTTGGGGATGTCTAGGGGCAGGCAGAGCCCACAGAGGAGGCCCTGGGGGCTCTGGGAAGTGGCTGTAGAGCCGCGCCTGACTCTAACCCGAGAGGTCTCTCTCTCTCTCCTCACATCAGCGCACAGCACATTGCTGCTCGGGGCCAACCAGAGAAGGTCACCTTTGCCACCCAGCGAGCCCTTAAAACCCAGTTTCTTACCGGTCCCAGAAACTGGCAGGGACAAAGCAGGTGCAGACCAGACCCAGGTGAGAAGGAGGGAGCGCCAAAGTTGGACCGCAAGTCACAGGCGCCCTGGAGAGTGAGCCCCGGAACGCGCAGGGTTCAGAGACTAGAAACAGGTGGGCGCCCGCGGAGCCAGTGCCCCGTGCAGGGAGCGTCCTGCCCCCTCCGCCGCTCCGCGCCTCCGAGGTGGGGGCTCCGCTCACATTCCTCGCCGGCTTTGCCGCCTGTGGGATTGATCGGTGCAGTGTGGCTGGGGGCCTTGCTGAAGTCACCATGCGGTGGCGTCCTTACGTTTGTGAGGCTCCTCCGGGAGATGGCGGTCGGCCTACAGCTCCATGAATCGACACACTCCATCGCTTGGACGAACTTCCGTATGGGAATTTATCAATCTTTTCTTTTCTGAAAGTGCTTTTTGTGTCTTGCTTAAGAAATCCTTCAAAGGTCATGATGTTATTTTCTTGTATTGTCTTCTAAAAACTTTATAAATTTTCATTCACATTTAGGTCTTTACCCTTCCAGAAATTGGTTTTTCCAGATGATAAAAAATACGAATTCAATTTAATTTTTCCATTTGAATACCCTATTATTTCCAGCACCACCTATTAGGAGTGCGTTCTTTCCCTCTGATCCACGGTGCGACCTCCGTGTGTCATGCGGGTTCTGCACGAGCCTTCCTTCAGCGGGTGGTCTCTGTGCCCGACTGCTCTGTCTTCATCTCTCTGCGTTTGAGGAGACGGCGTCTGGAAGGCAAATCCTCCCACCACGTGCTATCAGGATCATCCTGCTGTTCGTGGCTCCGTGCTCTTCGGTATTAATTTTGAGTCAGCTTATTCAGTTTACACACCACAGTCAAAACTGTTGGGGTTTTTAGGGAGAATTGACATCTCCACGGTCTTGACTTCAAATGCACCAAGGTGATACATCTTTCATTTAACTCTTCTTTGATGCTCTTTAATTGTTTTCTGATTCTTTCCATAAAGATCTTATTGCTGTGTTGGATTTATTCCAAAGTAATTAGTATTTTCTGTAATTGTATGTTTCTAAGCCTCCATTTTCTGTCTGTGCCTTGCGTGCACTTTGAACGTTGACTTTTGAACCTGGCATCCTTGATCGGTTCCTGCTCCTTACACAGTCCATCTGCAGGTTCTTCTGCATTTCCTTTGTCTCAGTCACATCATTGTGAGCAGTGGCGGCCACGTCCTCCTCCTCCCGCCTCTCCCTCCATCTGGCCTTGTTGTGCTGGTGAGGCTCGCGGGGCAGCATGACCGAGGTGCTCAGACAAAAGCGCAGCCACGTCACTGTTCATATAATGGTTCTGCAGGGTTTGATTTTTAAATCACCCTTCGTGAAAGAAAATTCCCTTCTTTATCTAGTTTGCTAGGAGTGTGTGTTCCTTTTTGTTGTAGTGTTTGTCTTTTTAAACAACCGTCTGTCTGCATCCCTCCCTGGTGATCTTCCCTGGTCTTGAGGCTTTGAGTCTGTCTCAGTGCCCATGACTCCACATTAGTATCTGCAGTCCATTGCTATCCCCATACCAGATTCTTAATCCCACTTGCCTTTGGACAGTTCCCTGGAGATGTGCGATCTCACAGGTGCCCCAGACCTCACCTGAGCCCACCTGAACTGCAGGCCCTGGAGATGTGTGATCTCACAGGTGCTTCAGAACTCACCTGTGCATACCTGAGCCCCTCCTTCTCTAGCTCAGGAACACGAGTTCTGTCCTCCCTGAACTTGGCCTTACCTAGAACAAACCCACAGTCGTTTCTCGTTTCTCTGTCTCACTCCAGATCCAGTCAGTCAGAGATTCTGCAGTGAAATTTGTTGAAATTCACTTTATGGCAGTGTTGGGTACAGTTGTTGGGTCATTTTATTATTACGAGGTCAAGTTTATTATTTGTTGGTTTCAGTCTTCTCTCTCCTCACGATTTGCTTGTTCTGTCAATTACAGGGAGAGGTATGTTAAAATCTTCTGTTCTGCTTGTGGATTTATCTGTTTCTCCTTATATTTCTATTTTTGCTTTTTATAATAGGATCTTTGTTATTAGCTACATATAAATTTAAATTTTTAATTCTATTATTTTGAAGTGGCCCTCATTATCTTTGGTACTACTTTAGGTCTTGAAGCCTGTACTTTGCCTCATACTGAGAAGCCCCCTGTCTGGTGTTAGAATCCCTGGTGTATCTTCCCTCTTTACCTTTGACATCTGTGTCTTATATGTACCTAATGGAAATAGTCAGGCTGATGCTGCCATCGCTGTCATTATCCTGTCTCTTGGTTTTGGTCTTTTACCTGAAATGTGTTCACTCTCCTTCATGCTGAGGACCAATGTGGTGGCTTTAGCTTCCATTTTGTTTGGGTTTGTCCTGCTTGTCACATTTCTCTTTCCATCCTTTCTTGCCTTCTCTTATGCCATTTATGTATTTATTTTTTGTCATCTGTGTTTTCTTCTCTACTAGTTTGAAAATTATATATTCTCTTTCTGTTCTTTAAGTGGTTAACCCTAAAATTTCCATGGGCACATTTACCTTTTCAAAGTATAGAGTGAAGCATTGTCTCTGCTCTGTTGTTGAGCATTGGTCTATCCCACCCTCGCTCCACTGGACTGTCAACTTAAGTGCTGCTGTCATCAAACATTTTCACTGTCCCTTTTTCATTGTGACTTTTCATGTAAAATTACTATCCTTCTGCTTGAAGTACATCCTTTGGAATTTCCTGTAGTGTTTGAAAATGCCTGTATTTCACTCTTGTTCCTGAAAGATATTGTTGCTTGGTAGGAATGCTAGATTGACATTTGTTTTTTCAGTACATTAACAATATTCCCTGGTTCCTGGTTCTTTTGTTATTGATGAAAAGTCAGGTGTCTATCTAGTGTGTTGCTGCTTTGACAGTCTTCTATTTTCCCTCCATTTCCTTTTGAGATCTTTTCCTTATCTTTGGTTCTTTATAATCACAATGATGCTCTAGCTTGGGATTTGTTGATCTTCTGGAACTGGCGTTGATCTTTCTCCTCAGTTTAGGAAATGACCAGCTGTAATTTCTGTAGATGTCACCTCTGCCCCCTTTTTCTGCCCTCTAGGTGTCTGCAGTCTCTTACATTTTCTGTCTCATTGTCTCTGTGCTGCATTCTGAGTACAGTCCTCTCTCCACTTCTCTCATTTTCTCCTGGTTAGGTCTAATCTGCTCTTGAGCTTGTCCATGGAATTTTATTTTGGCTGTTATATATTTTTTATTCTTAGAAGTTCCATTTGTTTTTTACCTCAAACCTGCTTAGTCTTTGTTTGTATTTTTTTGTTCCTACACGTGTTTCAGGCTGCACAGGTGAACATACTGCTTTGTGTGTGTCTGGTAATTCCTCTATTTGAAGTCATGGTGCACCTGATTTTACTCATTTCTGCTATTCTTGCTGTGTTTCTTTGTCTTTATAGTAATTGTTTTCTTATGAGCCAGTTTTCCTTGAAGTTCTGTTTGTGGGAATGCTTTGAGGTCTGGGTTGAAAATGGATTCTTGCTTCTGCTGGGCTTCCATGGGTACCATCAGGACCACATCAGCTCATGGCTTGAGGATTCGGTGTCTCTCAGGTAATGTCAATTTGGTCTCCAAACCTGTGTCTCCTCCCTCACCCCAGCACCGAGGCCTAGGCTGGTGACTTCCTCACAACCTCTTTGGGTGACAGGATCACAGCTGTGGGGAGTGGCATGCGGCCCTCCTGTTAGCTCCTTGCTGAGAGCGGATTTGGACAAGTCTCTTGTCTGCCACACCCTGGGAGACCGTGGAGACCCAGTATGAGGCCTCCCCGCCCAGCACATGCTCTCAGGGTAAAAGTTGCCCTGTGGTGCTTCTGCTCATTGCTTGGGGTTCCTTGCTCAGGTTTTGGAGCTGGGAGTATTTACTTTCTGCAAGTTCATTGATGCATTTGTGATGTTTAGTTTTATCCATGGCATCTCTGGATTTTCAGTAGTGTGCCATCTAAGTCCTGGCCCGCTGTGATCAAGAGGTGCCCTGTGGTAGCTGACTGAGTCTTTGTTTCCCATCAGTGCTGCACAGGGTCCAATCAAGGTAGTGAATCCTGTTTATATTTTTTATTTTGAGTTACAGTAAACTAGTAAATGCCTTCCAATTAATTTTAATATTCATAATGAGGCCTAACATTTCTTAGAGGTTTGTCATTTACAAGTACATCATATAATTTCACATTTTCTTTGGAATTATCTTGGGCAAGACTTCTTTTCATCCTGTTCTACAAGTTAGAGACCAAAGAGGGGTACATCATGGCCCCCAGCAGCTGCGCACTCAGGAGCCCGTCTGCTTCTATGGGCCAGCGTCCTGACAGCCCTGAGTAGACGCAATTGGCCTGAATCATCTTATTACATCGAGACAGCAAGATATGCATGTGACAAAATGTTTACAAAAAGCGATCACAGGGTGGAAAGTTTTGTTTTATAAAGAGGGAGATCTCAATCATGATGAAGAAAAATGTAAAGAAACGATAAAATAATCCCTTTAAAGTTTTGGCACCTCTCTGGGCTAGGGCTGAAACTAGGTGCTGGTCCAAATCACTTTACAGTGGGGGCGCCCTCCTGGAACACCACCCAGGATTGAAGAAAGGCTCTCTTGAGAACGCATGAAATGCTAAAATATTTTATTCCATCTTCAATTTAATTCCCTCATATAAACTTTTGCAGTTTTTAGTAAAAGAAGAAATTTGACTGTCTGAAATATGAGACCAAAAATAAGCTTCAAATGACACATGATTGCAGATTAAGAAGGTGTTCATTGTTGAGCATGAAGGTGAAATAACTGATTCTCTCAGGGTTCCAGGTGAGCACACTTTGAGAAATGCTCTTTTGTGTTGTCCGGCCACTGTGGTGTTGTTTTGTTTTTGTTTTTTGCATTAAGAACTGGTAAGTAAAGCAAGGGAGAAAAATCTCTTTGTGCACACAGTCTTTTGAATTCTACGTTTGACTTTTTTTGTTTTGTCAAAGGTTGCAAGACTCCCTCAAGTTTCTAACAGCAAACACGTGTGGCCAGCATCCAGCAGGTCGCCTCTGCTTCACAACAGGTAGGATCTGGAGACGTGCAGCCATCTAGAAGTTCCCACGTGGACTCTTCTGTGAACTTCACATTTTCCAGGTTAACAGAGCTCTTGGTTTTCATCCTGAGGAAGTAGAATTTTAATTATTAGAGAATCTCTTTTGATTTTTGTAATACAGAAAAAAATTAACTTTGGGGAAAACATTTGATATCCTTAGACTAGCAGGAAAAAAACTGGACAAACGTGTTCAAACTCAGTGTCAAATGTACCGAAGGAGCTCGTTTCTAGGATCATTCCTTTAGCCAATAACCTTAGGTGTGTCCTACAAGCTGAAGGTGCCACACCATAGTTTTAGGGAAATGCAGAAAGAAGGCAGAGTCCACTTGTAGTGCCCTTGGGTCCTAGAGGTATAAGTCCTCCTGGGGACAGCAGTGACTTACCTTCCTAACAGAGGAAACGTCAGGGTCTTACCATTGTATTTACTGCTACAAAATGCGGCCATATAAAAGAGTGCTTTAAAAACAATTTATTTTATTCAAAATCACACAGGCATGTAGATTTCAAGAAACCAAATAGAATTAAAGGCCGAACACTGCCACCACCACCAATCCCCATTCGTCAACCCTGGCCTTTTTCCCAGAGACATCCAGTTTTAACCTAAAAGCAACAATGGTTTAGTTTTCTACTTTTGTCTTGTTAGAAATCAGGGGTCATATTTTGATATGTCAGGTAGTTTTCACATTTCCCCTAAGCATTCCTGCTAATTAAGTTTCTAAAACCCTTCTGCCCACCCCCAAGGATGTTTAATTTGTCATGTCACTTGACCTGTGTTTTCTAGGCAATGTGTATTTTCTAACTTTTTCAATTCAGGCTTCTCCACAGACTGTGACCCTTACCCAGGCGAAAAAGCCAGGCAGCCAGTCCAAATGATCCCTACAGGGACCATGAGGGTGCAGGTAGTCCAGCAGAAACTCATGCAGTAGCAAGTTGTGAAGACAACCATGACCCAGCTGCAGACCCTGGTGTTCCCAACCAGCACAGATGCCAGCCAGCTCCAGTAGCCCAAATCAGCAGCCCAATTACAAATGAGAGTCCCACTGTCAGGGACATGCCCCTAGTCAGGAAAGTGGGGTGGCCTCAGCATGGGCTATCCATGCGTTCTACCATCTAGCCAAAATGAGGTAGATTTTATTTATTGTTGAACCTTGGGACAATATCACGTGAGATGTTCAGCACCTGGAAAGCTGTAATTGAAACAAAGTAGTGTACTCATTTTATTACAATGCGTCCTACAGTGTGGGAGCAGCAATCCCCCTTTTCTGTATTATGTGACTAATTGAAAAATTGACAGTGGCAATTTTTTTCTAAATAATGTTACCTTTTAGTTTCTCCTCCAGAGCAATGGTGCTTGGTCTTGAAAGCCATTTAAAATTCCTCTGTTAGTGTACAGTGTTTTGCACATCACAATGGCCATTTGGAATGTGCAGTGAGTCATAAAACAGACTTTATGAAGCTAAAACATGGTCTTTGACAGAGCCTGTGTCTGCTTTGCTCTTTATACCTAACTAGAAATTCATCATGGTCCTTAGAGAGGAGACTGACTAAAGTAGATCATTCCAGATCAGAGAAAGCCAATGTGGTTTCTTCCTTCCCTCCTAAAATGTGACTTGTTTGAACTTTGAAAGGAAATATTTAGTACTGACACCCATCGAAGCATGTTAATGACATGTTCCCGGCTTGTGTTGAAGGGAAACAATCTGTGATTGAATTTCATTCCAAAGAGCAGCCAGTATGGCTTCCCCCAGACCCTCCCCCCAGTGTGACTTGTTTCCATGTAAATGGAACCTTTGGGACTGCTCCCCATGCCAGCATATCTGTGATATTTTCCCAGCTTTGGGATAAAGCTCATGTTTGGACTTAGTGCACTGAAGCAGCTCCAGTGAACTTTGTGAGGCCCTGTCTCAGACTGGTTTGGGGCCCAGAGCACCACACAAATGTTGTTATGTTGCAGACGTCACTGCTGAGTGCTTAGAGCAGAAGCTTGTCATCATCCCCTTGCTTTCATGCCCGCCCCAGGCATGATCTGCAGAGGTGAGAAACCTCCTCATACAGGGTGGTTTACTTATGAACCTACAAGTATTACCCACAGAAATGGGAATAGTGAACTCTTCATCATAACCTTATAATGCCAGATTTCTGAGCCAGGGTCTCGAACATAAACAGATGTGCTCACTCGTGGTTCTGTGTAAAGAGAAGAACTATCCATGGTATTTGGGGGGGCACAGTTCAGGGGCAAAGAAGAGGCCATGTGTTTGCTACTGTTTTTATTTTTTTACTGCAGCAAAATAACAGAAGTGATTGCAGTGGGCTTGATTGCTGATGATGCCTGCTTACCTGGAAGTTTTCCCCCAAGCAGAGGGTGCACTCCCCATGACACCCTCTCTGCTCTGGCCCTGTGCCTCTCTTACATTACTCGGTTCAGGAAATCAGGTTGAATTAGGTCTGTGTGTACTAAGGATCCATTAGGGCATACTGAGAGATTTTTAATTTTGATTTTATTTAACCTGTTCCCTCCCCATTGTATCACTTTAAATGACACAAAGGAAAGTGTTCTGTCCTGTAGTTTTTTTGTTTCCCATCCATTTGTGTGGACAATAATATAGCAATACTTAGTGCAGCCAACTGGGCAGCTAGCTCATTTTTGACCTCTTGGTTGGAAATTTCAAAAAAAGTAGAAATCAAGTGTTGAACAAATGGGAGGGATTTAACATTTTAGTTAACTGAGCATATCAAAACAGAGTACTATAATCTATTTTCTTATAACCAAACACGTTCATTCTAGTTTGGCCCATGCTGTCATGAGAGAACACGGCGTGCAGGAAGGCCCTATGTACACTCCTCACATGTGGTTACTGAAGAAACTGCCTGCTCTTTTTTATGCTCAAGTGTGCAGAACTAACATATACAAGAATACTTTTTTTTACAGCTTATTTTAATTTGTGCATCCTGTTCTTTTTCATCTTGTCCTTCATGGAGTGTTGACAGCCTCTTTTTAGATGACAATAAAATGTTGAGTGCATGTATTTTAGACTATCCTAGATGTAGCTGTGGGAATAGAAGTTCTTATTAATCTAGACACTAAAAGAGAATTTAGAAACATCTCGCAGAAGCTTTCTAAGGGAACATAACTGGGGTTCTGAATATTTGCCATGTGGAAATCCTGCCCTATGTATTATATGAGCGACAGGGTCTCTCATCTCTGAAGTGTGTTTTCTTCAGTGAGTCCTAAATGCACAATGTGGAACAGAAAAGGGTTTTACCTATATCGATTTAGTAACATCTAAATGTCACCACTGACCTACAGTCTTTAATAGAGTCATTTAAGTAAAAATCCTCCTTCAGGTATAGTGTTTTTTGGCCTTCTGTTTTAAAGGTTAGACTTTCCACATTTGAGAATTATAATGTGTGTAGGTGGTTGTCATTGAGGCCCTCTCAGATTGCCGTTGTAGGCAGAACCCTGCCTGACATTGTGAACCAGAGGTCCTGCCAGCACAATATGTAACAACTGAAAGAAATCTTAGAACAGAAAAAAGAAGGACAGCAGCCAGAACACCGTCAAACTCCAATTGGACACCATGGAAAGCAGTTATTCTTTAAATCAGAGACATCTGTTCTAACTAAGGCCAGGCTGTTTTTAAAGCATCCTCTGGGAAGCAGGAGGTTGGCTCCAGCACTCATTCAGATTTGGTGCCTAATGAGCGGAGGCTTTCCTTTCTGCAGTCTTTGTGATGTTTTGTTAACTGTTGTAAACAGAGAGCTGTCGTGTTTTAAAAGATAAAGGAAGAAGATTGAAATTGTAAATACTTTGTAAACATAATTGTTTGTACTTGAATAGTAGGGTTTTACAGGGCACTGATATCTCACCAAACAAAAAAGTATAATGAATGACCTTTTTATATGCTTTTTTGTTTGTCTTTCATAGAAAACTAGCATTCAAGTTAAATAAGATGCTAGCTGTGTTTATTTCACTTGTATGAAGAAAAAAACTAAACAAAACAAAACAAAAGAGGAACAAGCAGTGTTGGAGGCAGAGGTTTTCTTCTCTTTGCCCACTCTCCCACACTGTGGATGGAACTAGAAGGAATGGAGCATGCGCAGAGGTCATGAATGAAAAGAATCACCGTTATCTCTGCAGAGACCTCATCCGCCTGGCCACTGCGTTCCAAAGCCACCCATGGAGGGAAGACCCGGGGTGTTTAGATGCCACTCCTGCTGCCTTGTCCCTGGTGACCTGCTGTGCACAGCACCTGGTCTCCTGGAAGCCAGGTTGACCCAAGGGTAGTTTCATGCCTGGAACCTTCCTGCTCTCAGATGTTCCACCCAACACTCCTCTAAACAGGTGGTCTGTAGGTGTTTCTTCCTTTATCTTCTCTTTTGCTTTTAGACTCCTTTTCCTTTTGTAAAACAAAAGTTTCTGATTACAAAAACAATTCCTACTTTTTATAAAAAATGCATACTTTATTCAAAGTTAAGAAGTGCCCTAAAAATTCCGTGGTTAGTTTTGGTGTCTTCTCTTTCCCCACAGAAATGGGGACACAGGGGCCGCATGGGCCTGCAGCTTTGGGCTCCTATTTCACATCCTCCCCATCCAGAGTGAAGTGCTCAGGCCCTTGTGAGCATCACCTGCATCTGGAGGCCTGGATGGGGGAGTTGCAGGGAGTCTCACTTAAGACCTTTTGCCAAGTGCCTGCCAGGTGCTGGGTGTTGGGAAATGGGGTGCTTGGGACCCTGATGCTCCTGGCCCTGTGGGTCTGGACTCAGGTGATGCCTAGCCATGCAATGGGCACCAGTGACTTCACCCCTCAGTGTTTCAGTTTCCTCCTATGTACCCCCTACCCAAGGCAGTTGTGACATTCAGAAAGCACTCAGCCTCTGGTGCCTGCATTCAGTAATTGATTCTTTTACTGTGATTATTCTCAGTGGAGAAAACTGTGTGTTTTCAGAGTCGTCATTCCATCACTGTACCATCACATCTTAGCCAACTGTACAGATGGCAGCAGGCCTAGGGTGGGCTTATCTGAACACAAGGCTGTATTTCTGTGTGCATTCTAGTGGGGGCTGGGCTCACTCAGGTGAAGTGTTTTCTGCATCTGGCCACAGTGGGTAGCACCTCTAAACCCATGAATCCTTTACCATCACCTCCAATACACAGGAGCATCTAAATTCAGATTAACATAAAACACACCTGGTAGGCTTGCCCACAGGCCACCTGACAGTGCCAGCTTTAGAGGTCTCACTTAGGTCTCTCTCTTGATTCTAACCTCCTATCCTCCTATCAGATGTTCAGATCCCATGTCAGTGCCCTCTCCACTCTCCAGATGGTGGCTATGATCCAGGGGCCCTTGGGAGAGAAGGGAACCCATCTGCCATAGGTTCTGAGCAGCAGTTCTTTCCTGCTCTGCTCTCAGCCTGCATCATTCACACCCCAAGGTAAACTAATCTTCCAAATGTCCCATTTTACTGGGTAAATTATGGTACAGACATTCAGTGGAATAGAGTGCAGCTATTGAGAACAAAGTAGAGCCATATATTCTGGAATGGAAAAGTCTCTCTAAGGTGTAGTAAGTAAGAAGGTGTAGAACCATTCGTGTAGTGTGCTACCAGAATGGAACTACTTGTACTCCTGCAGGTGCACAGAATATCCTGGAAACATGTTGTGTTAACAGTGGCTGCCTCTGGGGAGGGAGATGAGGGGGTTTACAGGGATAAAGTGGTGCTTACTCTATACTGTTTGACATACTCTTTTAACGTTTAAGCAGTTTGCCATGTGCGTGAATTATTTATTTTTTAAATAGGGCCCTAAAAATAGTCTGTTCATCACAGGCTCCCCCACTCAGGAGTCTTTATTGTTTATGGGAGTAGGTTCCAGCTTCCTTTACTGATCCCTTGTAGCTACCTTGGCTCTCACTAGCTCCCAGCCTATCATTCTGCTCCCTGGACAGCCTTCATTGTCTCCCTGACTTTCAATGCTCTGTTTTATTCTGTTCTCCTCTGTTGCAAAGTATTTCTCCTTTTCTTCTTCTCTGAGGACCAGCCCATGTAGCAAAGTGTGCACTCATTCATTCATTCATACCCTCCATAATGTTGTTGTTTTCCGGTAGTGCTTTATATTAGACAGTAGCATTCGTCTTATTTCCCCGGCTGCACTGCCATTCTATTTTATCCCTATTTAATGAGCATTTACTGAAGCATATTCTATGCCAACTTTATCACTAGTGGCAGAAATTTGAAAAAAATCAACACCTGGCTCACGCCTTCAAGAAATTCAAAGCTAATGAGAGATAGATAAATTATTGGTTTATTCAGTTGATGTTTATGGAGTGCATACTATGTGGCAGTTTATTGTCTAGGCCCTGGAGCTACAGCTGTGAGTAAAATGGAAAAGGAGGTTACATTCCAGCAGCAGACGGATGATAAAGTAATTCAGAAGGGGATAAGTACCATGAACGGGGGCAAGCTCATGACAACCATGTGGATTTCATCCTAAGTAGATAGGAAAGGTTGAAGCCGGGAAGACAACTTGATTTACAATTTTGAAAAGTCAGCCTATATGCAGTGGAGACGTGATTAAAGGCAGCAGGAGTGAAACCAGGGACACACTAGCCCATTTCCATGGTCACAGGCTAGAGGTGGACCATCCTTGCGGATCTTTAGATCCCCGCTTACAGCCTATTGGGAGGAGTGCGCAGGCGCCCACCGAAGGCGGCGTGCAGACCCCGCCTCCGCCCCGCCCCCTTCCTCAGTCGCTCGGCTCTCGCCCCGCCCGCCCGCTCCGATTGGCCCCCGCCGCGCCTGAGCAGTGCCAGTGCCTGAGCTGGCCGCGCCTGCGCACTGGGGCCAGTCGGCCGGTCTCGTTTGGTCCGGGCGGTCCGGCAACCCCCTCGGCTGCCGCTGCGCCCCTCCTGCCAGAGCCCTGCGCTTCAAGGCCGGCAGCCGCGGTGAGGAGCGACAGCGTGTTGGCGCCGCGGCATGATGGGCGGTGCGGCCCTCCCCTCGGCCTCCAACTGCTGCCCTGCCCCTCCCCCCGTGGTGGAGTCGCCTCCCCGCCCCGGCCCCCCCGGCGACCTGGGCCTGGTGACGCCCACCCCGGTGACGCCCCCTTCCACAGTGGAGTCGCCCGCCCCAGCCTCCCGGGTGAGGCCCTCCACGGTGACGCCCACCACGGCGACCCCGCCCCGCTCCGGAGGCCGCTGTCCGCGGTGCTGACTCCACCAGCGCCCGTCTCCGGTGAGCCGTGGAGTCGGGGTGACCCCGCTTTGCACCCCCAGAAAGGCAGGGCATCCAGGCAGCAGTCTCTTGGCGGGCTGACCCCTGACTTCCCCACAGTGGGCGTTCAGAGGCCAGAGGACGAACTAGGGCACCACCTCCGCACCGAAGGCCGTAAGGCCATCTGGGCCAAGAGCTGAGTAAATATCCTCCCTCACAGAAAACTGGCCTGCTGGGCTCAGCTGGCATAAGAACGTTGAAAGTTCGAGTTTTTTACTTCTTTGAATCTCAAGATACTTTGGAAAACTTGGATTTGCCAAAGTAATTTTTTTTGTACCTTGAAATGAGGCATATTTTAAAGTTAGTTTTTAAATACGACAAAATTAATAAGAAGAATTCGAGCAATGTAGAAAAATAAGAATTCCTTCCTGTCCTCTGACCTCCTTAGTCCTATTTACACCCTTCCCCCCTTTTTCTTCACTTAACAATGTTTCCAACATCTATTCAAGTCCGGAGATAGATAATTTATTCTTTTGGTGGCTGCATAATTGTCCATAATGAGGATGTACCATACTTGTTCAATCATTCCCCATTGATGGGTTTTCCCACCACAAGTCGTACTGAGATAAGTATTCTGATATATAGGTCCTGGTACTTCATTTCTATCCTGCTAGATTCACGTGAGCGGGAACTAAATCGGGGTAATGGGTCAAAGGATATGCATAAAAATCAATCAATGCAAAGGATATGCATTAAAATCAATTTTGATAGGTATTGACAGAGTATTTCACAGAATATTATAGCAGTGCAGGGAAGGACCCTGGACTTCCTATCTGAACTTACTGCCGGTTGAATGGGTGAAATGACAGTCTGCCATTACTTTATGTTGCTTTTCCTTGGTTGGCTGTTGCCGGTTGGGACGGCCCCTTCTGTAAATGCCTCTTGTATTCTTCCCCGTCTCCTTGGTGAATTTTTTTTTTTTTTACTAATTTGTAGGAACTGTTTGTATATTAGGGATATTTACGCTTTGCAGCCATAAATAAAATGTTGCATATATTTCCCCCGATTATTTTTTGTCTATTTGTTAGAACATCTTTATGTATTTATTTATTTTTTCCTTTAAGACATCTGGGTTTCTTGCCATGTTTATTAAGAAAATTTTCACCATCTCAGGACTGTAGAAATATTCTCCTAAATTGTATCCTAATAAAGTTTCTCTCTCCTTCCCTCCCTTCTTTTTCTTTCTTTCTTTTGAGGAAGGTAACATTTACCTCTTTTCCATCTGAAATGGTGTGGGGTAGGGAACTAGCTTTTTTTTTTCTTCTGGATGCCACTACCATTTTTAAACTAAATCATTCTTTTTCATTCAAAGTAAACACCACTGTCTATATATTTTTGGTCAGGACTCTATTGTTTTCCTTTCCTTTGTTTTTGTTTTTGTTTGTCTATTTCTGTGCCAGGACAACACTGATTTTTGATTACAGAAGCTCTAGAATAAGTATGAATATTCTGTAAGTCAGGAACCCCCCTCGGTATTCTTTATTCTTTTCAAAAAAGTGTTGCCCCTTTCAGGCATGTACTTTTTCATATGAGCTTTGAAGTCATTTTTTTCTATTTCTAAAGCAAAACAAAAGCCAAACTCATTGTAATTCTCCTTGGAATTGCATTACATATATAGGTTCATTTCTGAAGGTGTGGTACTTTATGATATTAAATCTTTTTTTTTTTTTTTGTGAGGAAGACCAGCCCCGAGCTAACATCCGTTGCTAATCCTCCTCTTTTTGCTGAGGCAGACTGGCCCTGGGCTAACATCTGTGCCCATCTTCCTCTACTTTATATGGGACGCCGCCACGGCATGGCTGACAAGCAGTGCGTCGGCTGGAGCCCGGGATCCGAGCCGGCGAACCCTCGGCTGCCAAGCGCGAACTAAACCGCTGCGCCACTGGGCCGGCCCCAGTGATATTAAATCTTATTCAGGAACGTGGCATCTTATTTCATTGATTCATGTCCTAAAATAAGAGTGTATGGTTTTCTTCAGATCGTGCTCCATTTTTCTTGTTAAACGTATTCATTGGTATTTTATGGCCATTTAGTGAATGGGATGTTTTTTCCATTTCCATTTCAATTTTCTATTGCTGACATAGAAACAAAGCTATTGATTTTTGTATGTTTATCTTGATTCCAGGCACTTTACCAGATTCTGCTATTCTTATGATTTTTGGTTTAGGCATACAATCATATGGTATGCAAAGATAATTTCATTCCCCTCATTATGTAGTTCATTTTTCTATCTTTTTTTAATTGCTAAAACCTCTGTGGACGTGTTGAAGAGAAGTGGCACTCTTGTGTTTCTAATTTAAGGGAATTAGCTTCTGTACGTCAACATTAATATATTTACTGTTGAGTTTTGGGAGCTAGTTTTTTAAAATGTTGTGTTTAAGTAGTTTCCTTTGATATGCATGTTATTTTGAATTTTTATTAGGAATGGCTGCTAATTTTATAAACTATTATTTTGTCATCTAGTGGTTTTTAGCTTTAAAACTGATGATAAAGTTTGAGTTCCCTGATATTCCACTCTTTTAAATTTTTGGCTTACCTCCCCTTTGAGGACAGTGTTTATTATCTCTATTTACTAATTTTAAAAATAATTTAATATCCATACATATGCAAAATTTTTGTAAGTTTATCACTATGAACTTTTGTAAACAACTCTTTGTATGGACATATGCTCTCCTTTTTCTTGAGTGAATACCTAGGAGTGAAATGGCTAGATCATGTGCTAAGTGTGTGTTTAACTTTTAAGGAAACTACCAAACTGTTTCTCAAAGTGGGTGCACCGTTTTTACATTCCCACCAGCAGTGTCTGAGGGTTCCAGTTTCTCCACATTCTCGCCAACACTTGGTATGATCAGTCTTTGCAATTGAAGCACTCTAGTAATATCTCATTGTGGTTTTATTTTGCATTTTCCTAATGAATAATGATGTCATACATCTTTTCATGTGGTTATTTCTCACGCATACATTTTTCTTTGATAAAGTGTTCAAATATTTTGCCCATTTAAAACTTTTTCTTCATATTTAATTTGAGAATTCTTCTGGTTAGAAGTTCTATATCAGATAATGGGATTTGAAAATATTTTCTCCTAGTCTGTGGCTTATATTTTCATTATCTTAATAGTGTCTTTTCAAGAGAAGAAGTCTTAATTTTGATAAAGTCCAATTTATCCATTTTCTTTTATGAATCCATTGTTGTATCTAAGATATCTTTGCCTAACCCAAAGTCACAAAGATCACAAAGGTTTTCTTCTATGCCTTCTTCTGGGGAGTTTTTAGTTTTAGGTTTTATATTTACATCTATGATCCATTGAAAATTTTTGTGTGTATATTGTACAATGAATGGATCAAAGTTCTTTTTGTGTGTGTGTGTGTGAGGAAGACTAGCCCTGAGCTAATATCTGTTGCCAATCCTCCTCTTTTTTCTGAGGAAGACTGGCCCTGGGCTAACATGGTGCCCATCTTCCTCTACTTGATATGGGATGCCACCACAGCATGGCTTGACAAGCAGTGCCTCGGTCCGTGCCTGGAGTCCGAACCTGCGATCCGTGGGCCCCTGAAGTGGAGTGTGCAAACTTACCTGCTAGGCCACCAGGCCGGTCCCCAAAGTTAATTTTTTTGTATATACATAGCCAGTTGTTTCAGCATCATTTCAAAAAGACCATCCTTTTTAAATTATCTTTGCACCTTTGTTAGAAATTGATTAACCATATATGTGTGAATCTGTTTCTAGTCTCTCTATTCTGTACCATTGACCTATTTCCATGCTGTCTTGATTGCTGTAGCTGTATAATAATGCTAAAGTCGGGTAGTCTACATTTTCCAGTATCTTTTCCAAAATTTTGACTCTTCTAGGTCCTTTGCATTTCCTTATGGATTTTAGAATCGGCTTCTCAACTTCTATAAAAAGCCTACTGGGATTTTGATTGACATTGCTTTAAATTTTTAGATCAGTTTTGGGAGAATTGACGTATTAACAATATTGAGTCTTCTGATCCATGAACACTTATTTACATCTTTTAAAATTTCTCTTAGCAATGTTTTGTCATTTTAGTGTACACATTTTACACATCTGTTATCAGATTTATCACTGGTTATTTAATATTTTTTGATGCTATCATAATTTTTGAAATTTTAATTTCTGGTTGTTGTCAGTTTATAGAAATGTAACTTTTATATATTGAGCTTATATCTTGCTAAACTCACTTATTAGTCCTAAGAGTCTTCTTTGTGGATTCCGTAAGATGGTTATTTTGCCTGAGAATGAAGGATTTTAATTCTTCATTTATAATCTGTGTGCCTTTTATCTACTTATCTTGACTGATTGCAGTGGCTAGTACTGAAAGTGGACATCCTTGCCTTCTGTCTGAGTTTAGAGGGAAGCATTCAGTGTTTTATGATTGGGTATGAGTTAGCTGCAGGTTATCCATAGATGCCCTTTATCAGGTTGAGGAAGTTTTCTTCTAGTCCTAGTTTTCTGTGTAGAACCAGATTTCCATCTTAGATCTGGCAGGAAAAGTCTGTGGCTTTCACCAGATTCTCAGGAGCATCAACAGGGTTAAGAACCATGGGTCTAACCTGGCTGTTGTGAGGCCTTTTCCATGATCCCACATGTGCTCATGTGTGCTGGTGACAGCTGGGGCAGGAGGAGCGAGTCCTGCAGTAGAAATGGTTTGGATTGTATAGCAGGTGAACACAAGGGGCCTCTTGATCCATCGCAGGAGTTCTCAACCCTGTGAACCTATGTGATTCACATTTGGGGCCAGATGATTCTGCATTGTGGGGCTCTCCTGTGCATCATAGGGTGGTTAGCACCAGCCCAGGCCTCTACCCACCAGATGTCAGTAGCAGCCCACCCCCTCCTCAGACAACCAGATGTCTCCAAACATTGTCCAATGTCCCCTAGGGACATAATCACCCCCAGTTGAGAACCACCAATCTATCTATCTTGAGAAGAGACTATAATCATCATGTTTCCATAGGAAAGGGTGTTCTGAGTTAGAAATAACATACAAATAAAATTTTGAATTTTATCTTCTTTGCATCTTTTAAGAAGTTGCTGTTTTACCAAATTCAGAGTGGTGCAAAATTTTGCCTACATGGTAGAGTTTACTTACTAAGAAAGAGCAATTTTTAAAAAGAAACTTATTTTCTTTCCTGAATGTAAAAGAAAACCGTACCAATTATAGAACATTTAGAAAGTGCAAAAAAGTGTAAAAGGGAAAAAAATCGTTATACTCCACCTAACTCAGCAACAACCACCTGTTGACACATTTGAGTCTTTTTATTAAATCTTTAAAAATTACATAATTTTGTGTCTTGAATTTTTCCATTTGAAATCTAACATAAACATTTTGTTTCTTAAACACTTTTTATAGTAATTTCATTGACTACATACTATGTCATCCTGTGACTGACCCACAATTCCCTTCTATTTGTTTACATCCATTTTTTATATGAAATTCTGTCATAAACATCTCTGAGCATCAAGTCTTGGGAAAGGCAGCTGCAGTAGTTGGTGGTGTTACTGTAGTTTTAAAATGTTTCCCCTGAAATTATATGATGTATTATGATGGAAAAAATGAGATCTGAGCTGTCTTATAAAATGTATTTTTCTATAATACAGGTACTTTATTCAAAAATATTTGGCAGTAGGGACTCTCCCGTGTCCTGGGGTTTAGTCCCAAGTCATGATGGTGCAGGAGTTGGAGGTCTGCCCACCAGGAGCTTCAGGTCCACTCTGCACCAACTGTCCGGCCTGTCTCTGGAATGGCTACTTCAGAAACTGTCTGTCTAGTTCCATTCACTGTTTTCCACCAGACAGCTAGTCACTAGGCAGTAATCACTGAATCCCTCTAGGACTTAGTTCCCACAGGGTAGATGCTAAAAGCTGTCAACAGAGTGTTGAATCTTTACACAGGCTCAAATTCAAAGACCTGGTGCTCCACCACTGAGTTTGGTCAACAGTCTCCTAATCCGGATTCAGGGCAAGGGTAAGTCTGGGTAGGACCTATCCAAGTGCTTGGCTCAGTGGGCAGCACATGGCCTTGGAGTTGGAGAGCCTGGGGCTGAAGACAGCTACTGCCTCTTAGCTCAGGCAGGGTGTTCCCCTCTCACGGCCTCAGGTCCTTCTGTGTAAAATGGAATGATGCTGGAATTGGCCTCATGACATTCTCATGAGTAGTCAGTGAGGTGAGGGATGGAAAGCCTTAAGCACCATGCATGGGGCACAGAGCACTGGCCTCGGTAAGCGTTAGCCACTGTCCTTAGTCTCCTCTTGCTCCTCCTTGTTGCTGTCCTCATGACCATCAGCTCAGAAGCCACTAGCCAGTAGAATTGAATTAAGCAGATTCTTTAGTTCATGAAAAATTTGATGTAAGAAAGTTACTGAACATCTCCTGACTAGTTCTTTTAATCTGAAATTACTCCACTGTAAAGATTTTTTTCCAACTAAAGTAATCAGTTTGTGCCTGTTATTAATGATGGCAGCTGGCTGCCCTATTCCTAAAGCAGGTAGTAAGGGTATGTCTTTTGATGCAGTAGTCAGACTTTCTAAATGCCTATATACAGCACTCAGAAAGACAACTAGAAATAAAATTTGCCTCACTGAATCTCATCTTTTCTGCATTTGTTTAGGAATTGTTTCACAAAGAAGTGATAATGCATCATGGCAGCAGCCCCCTCAGCACATCCAGCAGCAGCTGCAGAGGTCCAGGGCCTTCGCAGGCGGTGAAGGAGAGGAGCAGCCCGTGCAAATCCACCCAGGCCCCCGCCATGCCCTTCTTCCTGCTGTAGGTGAGCCCGTCCCACCCCAGTTACCAAGTTCAGCAGCTGGTGAATAGGAGTCCCGTGGCTGGGCAGAATGTGAGCAGTGCCCTTCAGAATGTTGGACCGGGGGTGAGAGGAAGCCCACAGATCATGCTCGCCTCTTTGCCACTCCCCACTCTCATTCTTCAGGTTTTTATTTCAGTACCCAGCAGAGGTGGTTTGAGCATGGATCTCTGTCATACATCCAGGTTACCTCACTGCTGTCCCAATAGGTGCAGACTCAGAGCTCCACCCAGCCCAGCCGTAGGGCAGGACTGGGCCTACAGAGCATGTGGGCGGGTGCCCCTGGCCCTGGCCTGGGCCTTTGCAGCAGCAGTCCCACCTGGTGAGGCAGATCAGCTGGAGTTCATCCAGTGGTGGGCACTCTGTGTTTCAGGAGGCCTAGGGCCTCACCCAGATGGCTCCAGGGGCCCAGGTTCATCTGCAGCATGCAGGGATTCCATCACGGTCAGAGAATGGAGACTCTCCCAGCACCACACACAGTCCAGGGAGACCGTCCAGCACCTGAGACCCCAGAGCCATAAGGCCATGGGCAGGGCCAGCCTTTAGCCCCTGGCCAGCCCTGCCACATCACCACGGTGAGTTCACCACCCCAGATCAACAGTAGCATCCAGGGGCCGCGGATCCAGCAGAAGCAGGTGCTACAGGGGCCGCCACTGACCAGACCTCTGTACCCTGGGGTCAGGTTTGGGTTGGAGGGACTTCAGCTTTTGGGATGACATCTCCACCGCACCCCCAGCCCTTCCAGGACCATGGTGCCCCTGGGCCTCTCCAGCCTTTCTCTCACGTCTGTGGGAAGTGTGGGGGTAAGAAAGGCTCCCAAGAAGTTGAGGGAGATTCCCCTGGCCCCCAGGAGCTGGCTGAGATGAGGAAGCAGTGCCTAGAACACCACTACAGAGAGATGGAGGCACTGAAGGAGGCCTTCAAGAGTATTTGATTGAACCGTTTTTCTTGCAACACCTTCAAGGGAACATGATGGATTTCTTAGTTTTTAAGAAGAAACATTATGCCCCATCACAAGCTCTTCGTAGGCAGAATGGTTTGGACCTTGAGGAAGAGGAGGAGGAGGAGGAGCATTCTGAAGTTATTAATGATGAAGTAAAAACTCTCATGTTTAATTACTGGTCATGGAAATGGATACAAGTGAAATTCAGAGTTGCATTATCTTAAAGCAAGTGTTCTAGACATTTTACTTTTACACCAAAATACTGTTATAGTGACTTGATAGCTGTCCTAGAGATGTGTCAAAGCTTTCCCCATTTATGGAGGATACTTCAGGGACCCTGCACATAGCTGAATCTGCTAGCATCTGCATGTTGGCCACTCACCCCTCCCTCTAACTGTCCCTCCGGTTCTTTCCAACACTGTTCTGGGCTGTGCTGCTCAGAGTGGTGGCGCCCACAGCCCCCTCAGCAGGGCTGGCCAGTATCTGAGGGTGAGAATCCTGAACACACACATCTTGGTATTAGGTCTACAGAGACTCTAACTTGTGAGTTATACGTCTAACTTAGACTCAAAATATGTAAGGCACGATTGACAGAATTTCAAGGAAGAAATTCTGAAATCCACAATTATATAATGAGATTTTAACATTTCTATCAGAAAGTAATAAATCAAGGAAATAAAATAATTATAAGGATATAGAACATGTGAACAACACAAATTAACAACGTAAATTATCCTGTTTGACTATGTATATGTGTACACGTATAAACACATGTATATATATGTGTGTGTAGAAACTTTCACTCAACAAAGTGAAATAATTCCTTTTTTTTTGTGGTGAGGAAGATTATCCCTGAACTAACATCAGTGCCCATCTTCCTCTATTTTGTATGTGGGACATCACCACAGCATAGCTTGATGAGCAGTGTGTAGGTCCACACCTGGGATCCAAACCCATGAACCCCAGGCCACCAAAGTGGAGCACGTAAACCTAACAACTACACCACCAGGCTGGCCCCATCAACAAAGTGAAATAATTCTTTTAAAGGGTACATGGAAATTTTTTGCAAATCGACCCCAAAGGAAACTTCAATAAGATTTTAAACATCAACCCCATATGGACCATCTGTGCATACAATGAATAAAATTAAAAATCAATTATTTTAAAAAATTATGATGTTTGGAAACTAAGGAACTTACTTCTAAGGAACTCATAGGTTGAAGAGAATAGCCTCATGGAAATCTTGGAATATTCTGAACAAATGACAGCAGGAGTACTGCATCCTCCGGACCTTGTGGGCAAAGCTGAAGGTCTACTTAGAAAGTCAATTATGTAAGAAATGAGAAACATTGAAGATGAACATTCTGAAAGCTTTGATGGACTAATAATAAGTTAATTCTTCTATTAGTGTTTACTTCTAAATAATAGAAACAAGTTCTTATAGAATCTGACTGGCATCTCGGGAGTTCATATTTTACCATTATTTCACGAGGGAATGTTGGATTCTACAAACATTTACTAACATTCAGACTTTTAAATAAATATTTTCCTCTACATCATATTGTTCTCATTCCAAGTGATTGTTGTATATTTTAAGTCTACCCTACTAACTTCAGCTCGGTTATTGAACTTTATTAGAGCCATAAAATATTTGGGGACTAGTAGTTATTGATTTCAACCAAATTATTTAAGAGAAATTAAGTAAATTTTCCCATGGGTTATTTACTTGGAGAGTTGATACAAGTGAAAACACACTTTTTAAACCTTTGAGCAAATTATGTTTATATATTTTTTAAAACTATAAAAATCATTAAATTGAGTTTTCAGGAGATTTTCAGAAGTACTCTAAAAGTCAGTATACAAACCTATATTGATGTGTTAATGCCTTATTTTCATATCTTCAGTATGTTTTTCTAATTTTGCTTCTCAATATAGTAGGATTTCCCTTTGATACCTTTGAGTGATATATTTGTAGTCAATGTATCAAAAACTGTAAGTATCAAGAGAGTGGTCCATCTCTATTCCTTTTAACCTTTTCAGTAAAGGGTGAACTACTCCATAACATTCAATTTCAGGAGTTTTAAACTTGTATGAGAAGACTTGTTTTTGAAAGGTTTCTTACCTTCCAAGGAGCGAACTCTACTAATAGTTGAACTCCTTCAACTTTCGATGACTCGGCCCCCAAGTAAACCTCAGGCAGAGGCCTCTGCACGTGCCCTCAGCATGGCCGTCACCAGAGGACCGCAGAGCTCCAAGTCTCCTTCTTCCCCAAGCATTGCTGATTATACCCCAGCAGGCTGAAATGCCAGAACTCCCCCTCTCACAGTATGGTTCTCTCCTTCTGGGTCAAGATTAAAGGCTTTGGTACTTCCTAATAGAACTGGATTCCCTAAGGCCAAGACATTTAGCCAATGTCAGCCATTACAGGCGTTTTGATTAGGAATTACATTGCAGGTTGCTGAAATGTTTGTATATTTTATTCAAGCACATTTGATTACAGAGTTAACTTACTTGATTTTTTAAAAAAAATTAATTGTGGTAAAATATAGAGAACATAAAACTTATATTTTACTTATTTGATTTTCTAAAAGTATGTGTTTTTTCCAGGGTACTGATAAATATTAAGGTTTAGTTTTTATTATTTATGATGATACAGGTTTGTTTATAATTAGCCTTCTAGACATATTTAGCCAGATGAATTCTTTTCTTATATTTCTCCTAGTGAGTTTTTAAGCTGTGAAGTGCTGTTTCAATGTGAGTTAATTTAATTTAAGAGCATGTTCCATTCAAACATTCTGGACAAGGAGCAGATAATTCCTCTTGAAGGACTCTCATCTGCTTACCTCTAAGCAGTGCATTATCATGGATGTGCAGGTTAACTTGTCCTTCTGTTCTGCTTTATCAGATCAAAATGTGTTCTTAAGAGATTATATATTTTCAGTGTGTTGTGTGATTCTCATTCCCTCCTCCCCCACGTATGTTCTCCCCAGTCGCCTGCAGTGCCCGCGTCCCTTCCCCGCTGGGCTCACACCTGTAACTGTCCAGTGCAGATGCCTGTCATGCCTAACTTGTTACCTGCCAGCAACTAAACATGCCTTGTTGAAGTGAAGATTCAAACCAGACTTAAAACAAAGCTTTTCAGTGCTGAGATCCTACTTTTATTCTTTCTAGTCCTCTTGTGAGTCAGTAATGGTGCAAATAACTGTGTGTTCAACTGTGTTCATCCAAAATTACACGGTGGCAACTCAGTTATATCTCCTTTTCAGTGAGGTCCCACTATCAGAGCGTGAAATGTGGGTACTGATCAACTTTGAAAAAGCTTAAAAATGATTCTCCTTTTCCCCTCCCTTCCCTTCAGATATCTCCAGGAAGTAAAGGTTGTGACAGGAAAGGATGGGCAGACTGGTACTCCTGTTGTTATAGCAACCCAGCTTCCTCCTGGTTTCTGCTGCTTTTTCATCCCAGCAGCAACGGTTTCAGGTACTTTTTGGTGGTTCTAAAATGTAGCCTCATCCCAGATTTTCCTCACTCAGATTTGGGGATTTGGTTTTCTCTGGTAGAATCCAGGTATTTTCTAAGAGTCTGTCCTTTGTAGTTAAAAGATACATATTGAGATGACTTCATGAAGAATCAAAGTTTTAATGCATGAATTATGTTATTTTTTCCTACTGTTGTTGAAATGAAGACGTGTTGGTCTCTAGTTCATTGGCTTACATGTCAACTTTTCAGCTCGAATGTTTTTCATTTTTATTTGCTTTTCTGACACATCTTTTTTTTATGCTTTTTGTATGATTGTGGCCTCTTTGTGATAGATTTTTATCCTCTCTCTTCCCCCTTTCTTTGTCTACTTTTTAAAAAAGAAGTAAATTTTCCAAATTATTTCCTTGCTAGTGTAAATTAATTTTGTTCTTTAGATATATTTTAGGTGATGAGTAGCAGAGAAGAATGATTCTAGATTTCCAAATATAAGAAAGTGCCTGGAAACCACAACTCAGTTACTATGTTCCTGTATACTTAAAAAAAATTTTAACTGTGGTAAAAACACATACCATAAAATTTATCATCTTAACCATTTTTAAGCATACAGTTCAGTGTTATTAAGTACATTCACATTGTTGTGAAACCATCACCACCATCCATCTCCAGGACTTTTTCATCTTCCCCAAACTGAAACTCTGTCCCCGTTAAACACTAGCTTCCTATTCCCCCTCCCCCGTCTCCTGGCACCCACCATTCTCTAGGGACCTCGTATAAGTGAAATCGTATAGTATTTGTCCTTTCATGACTGGCTTAATTCACCCAGTATAATGTCCTCAAGGTTCATCCTGTTGTAGGATGTGTCAGAATTTCCTTCCTTTTTAAAGCTGAATAATATTCCATTGTATGTATATATCACATTTTGGTAATCCATTTATCTGTCAGTGGACATGGGTTTCTTCCACATTTTAACTATTGTGAATAATGCTGCTGTGAACATGGGTGTACAAATAGCTCTTCTAGATCCTGCTTTCAGTTCTTTGGGGTATATATGCAGAGGTGGAATTATTGGATCATATGGTAATTCTTTGTTTAATTTTGTGGATAACCACCATACTATCTTCCATAGTGGCTGTACCATTTCACATTCCCACCAACAGTCACAGGGGTTCCAATTTGTCTACATCCTCACCAACACTTTCTTTTCTTTTTTTTTATAATTGTGTCCTTCTTAATGGGTGTGCTGTATACGCGTATAGTGTAATAGAAAAATATGCACTGAATACATATGTACATAAGGCTGAAGATATTCACAGTTTTAATAGTCAATAAACTGGCACCATTGATGGTATAGAATTGACTAATGAGGGAGGGAGCATTTACAACACAGCTTTACTTCAAAGTGACAGATGGGTATTGGCAGCACATGCAAAATCCCAGAGGAAGAGTCCCCCTGGAGGAAATGGAAGGACAGGGGGCTCTTTCGAACAGAGGTGGGGCTGTCTGGGTGGAAAGGCGCACACCATTTGTGCCCTGGGGGGCACTGGGACCCACACACAGGCCAAGGGCTGTTCAGCTTCCTTCTCACATCCATGTTCTTAACAACTGGAACTGAATTCAGTGTGAGTCTCAAACTCACTGGTTGTGGGGAATGTGAGTTTTCTTTAATTTTTGTAAATTGATCATTATCTATGGAAGCATTTGGGAAACCCCAGTTTTCACCTTAACAAATATTTTGTCACCAACTCTTTAGTGATCTACATGGTAGCAAATACAAAAGAAACAACATTCCAAAGTTTGTGCCCTTAAGTGTTCTTGGAACATAACTTAGAAAATATTAGAAACAGTACAGGACATTGCATAATGAAGCATGAAACTGCTTTCAGCAAAGGGCCAAAATATGTGGAATACTCATTAGGTGCTTACATTGGCCAGGAGTGTGAACTGTAACTCATGTTTGTGATGATCTCTTTATGGAATGTAGATAAAATGTTATATATTTGTGTGAAACAATTTGATTTATTTACATATATCTACATGTATACAGAATTTTTGTAGAAAGCACTTTTAAAATTTTTATTTCAACTCTAAATTGATATTGTATCATTCTGTAGTCAAACTCTCCAAAGCTATTTCATTTCATATGCTAGAACACTACGAGTATTTTCCCCAAATTATTTTGAAAAACTTCAAACTCATAGAAAATGTAGAAATAATAGTGCAATGAATACTAATAGACCCTTCACCTAGACTCACATTTGCCACATTTGTGTTACATATGTCTGTCTGTCTCTATCTACTCTACTGTAATCTATCTATTATCTATCTATCTATCTATCTATCTATCTATCTATCTATCTATCTATCATCTATCTATTTACCTACCTACCTATCTATCTATTATCTATCTGTCTATCTATCTATCTAACACTTTTTTTCCAAATCATGTTAAAGTTGTAGATCATGGTGGTTCTTTCCTGAATACTTTATCATGTATCTCCTAAGAAGGACGTTTTCCTGCATAACATAATACTATATCACACCCATTGATTTTGATGCAATAATATTAAGAACTTCCCACCTATCTCAGAATATCCTCTGTAGCTGGGTTGTTTTCAACCCAGGATTCGGATGAGAGCTATGCAATGCTTTTAGCTGCCATGTCTGCCTAGTCTACCCTCATCTAGAAGTGTTTGTTTTTTTCCTTCTCTCTCACAACACTGACGTTTTCTGAAGAGCCCAGGGCAGTCACTCTTAGAGTTGCCACAACTTTGATTTTTCTATTTCCTCAATATTACATTAAGGTTAAACATTTTTGGCAAGAGTATTGTTTAGGTGATGTTGTGCAAACATTATTTTAAAATCCAGTCTCGTAGATTGTTAGGGAGAGGCGGACACGTGGGCCCCTGGAGATGCAGATGCTGGCTGGCTGGGTGGTGCTGGAATGCTGCTGGAATTGCGGCTCAGGATGGCCAGTGCTGGCACTTGGTTAATCTCCTTGTATTATTTGCTAGAATACCTTAAGGAGGCACGCTCTCTATTACTAGCTAGGGCTTGGCTAGTATGAAACTCTCATATGAAACCAAAGGCTTAGCAGTTGTCCATTTCTTTATAACTCCTTGCTCCCTCTATTTAGAATTCCTCTTCCTCAGATTCTTTGTCTTGCTGTTGACCTACATTAGAGCCCTCTCCTGAAGAAAGGCCAGCAGCAGGAATTAGACACCAAGCATTGAGCTTTCCCAGGAGGCCACATGAGCAGGGCAAAGACTTGATGGGCTGGGATACCTTCCCGGTCACCTGTGGGCTGTGGCATCGGGCTGTGACTTGTCCTTCCATTCCTAGTTGGGGTGAATTTGGCCCATCCATCTCGCCTTACATAGCATAGTATATATTGACAGAGTTATATTGACACATTTTAGAATTCTCTTTGGACTTCCACAAAACAAAATTTTTTAACACTTTGAGTCCAAAAAACACAAGTATTTAATTTTATAGGCAAAGTTTTTTTCAAGTGTCTTTTCCAAGTTTTTTTAGTATTTCTGAAACTTGGCTGGCTGCAGCATTCTGATGTATCTTTGAAACGGTTCTGCACACTGGTTTTCATCATGAACCTATACGAATTTCCATTCTAGATTGCTCTCTGAAACTGAACATTCTGCTTGGGGAAGGATCTCATATATAGGGATATTAAAACAAAAGCTATTTTATATAAGAATAATGCCTGAGGATCAATACATATACGTTTCATATCTCAGAAATAGTCACCCATATATTTATGAAGGTGCTCTAGATCACTTTGATGCAGTTGGTGATGAAGAAATCTCTGTATAGGGAGTCAAGGAGACGTGTGTCAGAAGTGATTGTGGGAGCATACAGAATGCAGCCTGCCCTCAAACGAGGCAAAGACTGAGGGTGTGCACTTGGAAGACAAAAGGTTTACTATGCCTTATCCCAAGTATTAAAATATAAAAATAAAGTGAAATAGGTTTAGTACATTTCAGATTCTCCTATGTCATACCCCCTTGCAGTGTCCTATGTGATTTTGCCCTTATTTCAGTTGAGTTGGTCTTACAAAACATATTTCTATATATGGTAGATTTATAAAACCTAAATCTCTCTACTTTCTACTCAGTAACTGTTTAGACTGCTGATTTTTCTTTTTGTATTATTCACTAATTACTAAGATTTTGTTTGCATGTGAAGAAGTCCTTGCTTTTGCCATCAGGTCCACTCACACTGTAAGTTTTTTGTTAAAGTATGTTATGGACTAGAGCTGTATTTTTTCCAAAAACATTAGTGACATTATCATTTTTTATTTTATACAGGTGTTTTTCTAGGTACTAGACTTAGTTTTAACACTAATATCTTTGATGTTTTTATTCTAACTTACACTTTTTGTTAGTGTGCTAACTGCAGTTCTTACCCAGATGCTGCTTCTGAAGTACAATAGTTCTATTGTACTATCTTTAGCAAATTATAAACAGAAAAATATGAAACAAATGATAATAGATTATTTTTCCTTTTTGTCAAGTTCAAAGGCTAATATGGAGTTTTTTAGAATTTATAATCATTTGCTGATAGATCTAAGCTGTGAAATCTTGTTCTTTGTTATAGAAACTGAAGAGATAGTGGGGAGGTATTTCTTTGAAAATCAGTATGATATAAGTCAATGCACATCTGCCTTCTGAAATGTTTGCCTTCTAATAGCGCATACACTTGGGGACTCCAATACCTAGAAATGTAAATTCCATAGAAATGCAAGCATTTAAGAGACAACAAACACTGATGCCAGCAGGTGTGTAGCAATTAACCAGCATTAAGCAAACAGACAAACTAAATGAAAGTTGCCAGGCACCTTTAGCCTTTTATTTTACAACTGTTTATCCTTTTACTCAATCAACAAGTATGGAATAAATGGGTTCTATGGGCTCAGGAAAGTGTTTGTACCTTATTTCAGTCATAATCAGAACCTGTTTGTTCTTATTTAGAATGAACTAATTTAACATGCTGTTGACCATTTTGGCCAGTTAGTGCATTGAGTGGGAGATGTGGTGAAGATGTCTTCTCATATGGGAGGTCATACGAGCACACAGGGAGTGGCAGTACCTGGGTTGGCCAGGGACTCTGGGACATGGCTCTCAGCTCTAGGTTTATCAATGCACTCACTAACCAAACACATGAAAAACTTTAATATCACCCCTTTAATATCAGGATACCAAGGGAGTTTAATTATTCAATGGCAGGTTTGGGATCAGAACAAAGTGAGATGGATAACCTCAAAAGATATGGTTTATCTAGTCCTATAAAAGTCTAGCCTGAGGTTACCTCTCTAGTGATTGTCATGTAAATGCGTGTGTTCTGCTCCCTTGAGCTCTAATTCTGTGACATCACAGTAGCCTGCACTTCTGATGAAAGCAGGTATAGTACAGCATGAACTCTGAAGACAAAGCCTAGCTCACTGTCTTGTGCTGTGATTGGAGTTTGAGGTCACAGATTCTCCTAAGAGACCTCGACTGAAGGTGGGCCACACCAGGATGGGTTTCCAGCAGCCAGGGGTGATCAAGAGTCCCTCTCCAGCAGCTGATGCTGACCACATGATCTGTGTTGAGGCACCTGGCAGGTGCTGGTCCTGGAGCACGGGCAGTGGGATTGGGGATCCAGTGAGCATTTGGGGGCCACTGCAGACTCTGCCACATGTAAATTATTTTTTGGCAGATTGTGCCTTTGTGCCTATTTTGTTTACTCAGCCATGTATACAAGCTAATGGTGTTTGTGCAGGCTTAGAGATTATCCTTAAATGTGCTGAACACTTAATGCGCTTGCATGCAGTCAAAAGGATGTTTAAATTTTACTTTCAATTCCAGAGCCATCTATTATCTTTCAGGCTTTGCAGGACATGTGGCCATAGACAATGGACAAATGAACAGGCAGGCTGTGTCCAATAAAACTATTTATCAAAACAGGTGGCATACTGGATTTGGCCATGGGCTATAGCTTGTCCATCCC
Organism: Tapirus terrestris; assembly: GCA_004025025.1. NCBI lineage: Eukaryota > Metazoa > Chordata > Mammalia > Perissodactyla > Tapiridae > Tapirus > Tapirus terrestris. The sequence continues at coordinate 188,253 of PVID01001808.1, forward strand.
TACAACGGAGAAAGAGGAACAGGGAAAGTTTCTTGGAGGAAGTGGTAGTTATTGAGCTAGGCTTTGGAAGAGTAGGGTTTGGGTGATGGGAGACAGAGGGGGCACCTTCCAGGATTGGGGATTCTATAGGCAAAGACAGAGCAAGGAAGTGGCAGGCGAGCTGTAGACAGGTTTGATCGTCTGGTTTGAGTAGCACCTGAAGTGGGACTGAAGAAGGACAGCATGATGATGGAGAAAAGAAATGCTAGGCTAAGGGCTTCTGTGGATCCATAAACAGTGCAAGTGAGTCACTGAGCTTGAGGGAGACTGCCCCTTAGAGGGTGAAGGACTGACAGGGGAGGGAGGGAGGTGGCTGGGGAGTAGGGTGACACGGCAGAGCTTTGGGGCAGGCCCCATGGGTAGTGAGGAGAGCTGGGTTCGTGGCCATGGGCAGAGGTTAGTCACCCTGGATTCTAGAAATTCCCTTGTTGTTCTAAAAGGTAAAACAAAACTTTTAAATTGGCTACTTTGAGAACTTTTAGAACAGGCAAAACTGCTGTAGACATGATTTTAAAAAAACCGTGATCGGGGCCGGCCTGGTGGTGCAGCGGCTTAGTTCGCTCTTTGGCAGCCTGGCGTTTGCAGTTTCGGCACCCGCTGATGCACTGCTTGTCAGCCATGCCGTGGCAGCATCCCATATAAAGTAGAGGAAGGTGGGCACAGATGGTAGCCCAGGGCCAGTCTTCCTCAGCAAAAAGAGGAGGATTGGCAATGGATGTTAGCTCAGGGCTGGTTTTCCTCACGCACACACACACACACACAACAAACAAAAAACCTATGATTACCTCTTATAATACAAAACAATTCAAGGTGTTTCCTTTTTTACTATTTGTCAGTGTACAGCTCAGTGACATTAAGCACATTCTCATTGTCGTGCAACCATCACCACCATCCATCTCCAGAACTTTTCATCTTCCCCAAATGAACCCTTTAAACACTAACTCCCCATTCCTCCCTCCAGCCCCAGGCACCTACCATTCTACTTTCTGTCTCTATGAATTTGATTACTCTAGGTACCTCATATAAGTGGAATCCTACAATATTTGTCCTTTTGTGACTGGCTTATTTCACTTAGCATAATGTCCTCAAGGTTCACTCTGTTGTAGCGTGTGTCAGAATTTCCCTCCTTCTTAAGGCTGAATAATAGTCCGTTGATTTTATATACCATATTTTGTCCATCCGTTCATCTGTCCATGGACATTTGGGAAAGTAATGCAGTTTGGGGGAGCAGTGAAGTCCTCCAGTGTCTCCAGGTCAGTTTCCGCCATGCTTTGAAACACTGAGTGTTTGGGCTTGGTTTCTCATGCTTACAGGAGGAATGCCTCCACCACTCAGGCTGCTCAGCTAACTGGACAGAAGCAAAGCCAGCAGCAGTAAGACACCTCCATGGGTCCTCAGTGTAGAGCTGCCAGCTGTGCACTCCTCCTGCAGCTCCCCACAGGCTGCCCCTGCCTGCCTTCCCACTGCCATGTCTCTGCAGCTCCCACAGCAGCTCATGCCAGGGCTGTAGGCACAGCCCCAAGGTCCAGGAAAGACCCAACCACTGGCCATGCCCCTCAAGCCCCTTCTGCCAGGCTGGCTCTTGGTGTCTCAGCAGCCTGGGCAGCCAGCACTCCTTGTCCAGGCCCAGGGCAGGCAGTGTCCCAGGTATTCAGTGGAGTTCTCCCTATAGCCCTGGGCAGGCCAGTCCTTGCCAGGCCCCAAGTGCCATCAGGCCAGAGTGTCCTCTGGCTGTGCTATTAAAGATTTGTGTTTATGCGCATTCCCAGTAAATTCAAAGGAGTAGTTCTCATTTGTGAAATGTTTTTCACCTATTAAGCACTTAAAATTAAATGGTTAGGGTCATAGGACAACATTTTGCTAAAGGTTCTAGTGGAATAGAAAATGTAATGAGCTATCTGAGCTGCAGAGTTTGCCAGCCTTGTGAATAACTGGCTGTTTCCTGGGCAGACTATGGCACCAACGTGGCTATTGCCAGATGCTGCCCAGGCTGCTCAGTGCCTTCTGGTGGCACGCTGCCTGCTTGGTCTTCTCCACCCTGGTGCCCCATCCATCTGTCCTGTGCAGACAGACAGCACACCCCACCTCCCAGCAAGCAACAAATTGATGTCTCCTGTAGTATCCAGACTTGTAGACCTAGCAGTGGCCTCAGTTCCCAGAGATCGGAACGCAGCCCACACTGCAGTGGTCCATCCACTGGACAGCTCTCAGGACAAAACTGCAGAGCAGACGAAGCTGGTAAGAGAGTTTAGTTCTCAGTGGGATGAGGAGTTTGTTATTAAGCTGCTTAGAGAAATTTGGAAATTGAAATGTCTGCATATATTTTTCAATATGGCAGACTGTTATTGCAGAGATCTTTTGAAAATTAGTCCTATCTGTGTATCTGGTGCTTCTTTTGCCCACTCAGATTCAAGGGCAGGGAGGCATCTAAAGGTCTGAACAGTGTCATGTGTGAGGCTTTGCTGGGCTCCCTTGAGCGTCATGCTTGAGTGGTCTACAGCTGTCCCTCCTCCCAACCTTTCCAACCCTCCCTTATTCTGTTAGCCTGCTTCCTGCTCCTTTTCTTGTCATTCTTTAGTTCTGCTCAGTGCCAGGCCCTACTGCAGTTGTTGTCATGTTTAAGCCTGGGAGCAGGGGTGAGATAGGGAGGGAGACACAGAGGCTTCAGGTGCTCAGAATGACTTTTTGGTGCTTGGCCAGAAAAGATGGTAGTTTTACCTTTGAGGTTTATTTCTTCGATACCACCTATGTTTAGAATAAATACTAATTGTAGAGGTAACTCTGGTTGGTTACAAAACTGTTGATCACAAACTTGGAGTACTTATTTAGTACACTTTAGATGGGGGGCCATGTTAGGTGATTGGAAGATAGGTAATAAAGATTAGCTTAGTCCTTAAGGAAAATAATATACAAATGCAGCAGGCACAAACACAGTGTTATGTAAAATAAATGGGTAACCCAGCTGTTGCATACAAATGTAGAGCCCAGTAGCAATTTTACAAGTTCAAAGACAAAGTGGAATCACCTAATAGATTTAATTAGAAAATAAATTTAGGTGGTTAGAATCTTGAAATTTTTGAAATAATCTTAAAAATTAAGCTTGTCTTTATGATCCCTTTATTGAACAAATTGCAAATGGCATACAGAGTTTTAAGTGATTTATCAAGGTCACGTGAATAGTTGGAAGAAAAGCCAGAATTTAAACCTAAATATCACCTAGTCAGGATCAGAACTAAATATCACCCCAGTCAGGGTGTGACTCTAAATATTGTTACCAAGCAAGAGCCTGCTGCCCAATGCACATAAGAGCCAATACAGTGGCACTGGCTTTTGAGAAAAGAAAGAGCTTTATTGTGGGGTCAACCAGCAAGGAGACAGGAGGCAAGGCTCTCTAATCTGTGTTCTTGATCCAAGGTTCAGGGTGAAATTTAAGGAGTTAGGGACTACTAAGCTGCAGGTGGACCCATGTCAGCTGATTGACTAGTCCATAAATGGTGATCAAGTCACTTGGGGGGCTAGAAGCCAGATTTTCTTCATTGAAGGACTTCTTGCTTTGTAAGGGCTCAGATGGCAACATTTCTGAAGATTTTTGGTTCTGGGTTCATCCTGGGGCTATGGGTTCCCACCTGGCACATGTGCAGTGCTGTCTCTGCTATTGAGCACCAGGTTTGATTCATCAACAACTTGTTTTAAGAAAGCAAAACTAGTTTAAACTGGTCAATGTTTTGTGTGTTATTTCAATATCACCCCAATCAAGATGTGACCCCAAATATCACCTCAGACAGGGCATGACCCTAAATATCCCCCCAGTCAGGAGGTGACCCTAAATATTCCCCCAGTCAGGGTGTGACCCTTAATATGACCCCAGTCAGGGTATGACCCTAAATATCACCCCAGTCTTATTGTGACCCTAAATATCACCCTAGTTAGTGTGTAACCCTAAATGTCACCCACTGTCTGGTCCTGCTGGTGTAAAATAGCCTTATTATCCTTTGGTAGCTAAGGAAGCTTGTTATGCTAATGTGTGTGTGTAAGGAATTCTATGCTAAACAAAGTTTAAATTTTATCAAGCTGTCTGAATAAATTTATGTACCCTTTTATATATTTTTTAAATTTTGAAATATCTGCACACTAGTTTTATAATATTCTAAACAAAACTAAAGAAAAGATTTTATAGTACTTCCAATGGAATATTGCAGCACTACTATTATATATGTACAATATAACGTTGCATTTATTAGCTTGGTAGGATACTACTGAATAGAAGTTTGTTTTATTAACATTTCAATCTAAGAAAAAATATATTTGGCAGGATAATCTGGGATTTTACACTCTAAGAGGCTTTGTATATTTCTTGAACGTGTTGAAGTATAATTTTGTCAATGCATTTATAACGATATTTTACATATGATCTCTTTTGTCATTTTTTGTATAGAGATAAAATATGTTTAATATGTCATTTTTTGTCAAAAGTTTTGCATGCTTTAAATGTTTTATTTGATATTTATTTTCAAATATTTAGAGTTTTCCAGATATCTACCCTTTATGATCAAAACATACTTTGTATGATTTCAATTTTTAAAATTTGCTTAAGTTTTTTTTTTTTTTTTAGCTTGGAATATTGTCTGTCTTAGTAAATATTCCATGTGTGCTTTAAAATAATGTATATTACCTTGCAGGATATTTGGTCCTGTCCAAAATGTCCATAACACATTTGGTCCATAATATATTTGGTTCATGCCAGAACGTCCTTGACATTTGGTCTTGTCCAAAACGTCCATGAGCATATTTGGTCCATGCCAAAAGGTCCTTGATATCTGGTCATATTTGGTCCTGTCCAAAATGTCCGTGGAGACATTGAGTCCACACTAGAAGATCCTTGATATGTGCAGTACCATTTAGTCCTGTCCAAAATGTCTGTCAGACACTGAGTCCATGCCAGAATGTCCTTGTTCAAAACCATTTGGCATGGACCAAATATACTCATGGACATTTGGACAGGACCAAGTATCTGCCAATCCTTTAATCCATTTTGAGTTGATTTTTATGTACAGTGCAAGATAGGGGCCCAGTTTCATTCTTTTGCATGTAACTGTCCAGCACCATTTGTTGAAGAGACTATCCTTTTTTCATCATGTGTTCTTGGCTGTTTTGTCATAAATTAATTGACCATATATGCATGGGTTTACTTCTGGGCTCTTGATTCTGTTCTGTTAATCTATGCATTAGTTTTTATGTCAAAACCATACTGTTTTATTTACTATGAATTTGTAATATAGTTTGAAATCAGGAAGTGTGATGCTTCCAGCTTTGTTCTTTCTCAAGATTGCTTTGACTATTTGGGGTCTTTTGTGGTTCCTTACAAATTTTAGGATTTTTTTTCTATTTCTTTGAAAAAATCCATTGGAATTTTGATAGGGATTGCATTGAAACTGTAGATTGCTTTGGGTAGTATGGACATTTTACCAGTATAAGTTATTTTAATCCATGAGCACACAATATCTTTCCATTTATTTTGTGAACATTTGGTACATAAGTCTTTGTCAGCAACTCTGATTATTTTCTTCATGTAAATTCCCAGAAGTAGAATTACTAAGTCAAATGCCATAAACATTTTACAGTTTCTTAGTGCATATTGCCAAATCATGATCCAGGAAAATGGAACCACCTATATTTTCCCAAGAATGTCATCTAAGAGTGCTGGTCTCACTGCATCCTCATCACCTTGATCATTGAAATTTTTCTGACTCCTTGCTAATTAGATATACAAAAAAATATTATGTTACTTTCAAATCTAGATGCAGTGCCCATTGAGATTCTGACTAATAGAATAAAGGAGGAGAATTCTAAGGGTTTAGATGGGATTTTACTCAATTGTAGATGTTTTCTTCCCCACAATATTATCTTGGGGGGTTGAATACAAGTATGTGCATGTGTTGACTTTCCTCCTGCGGTTTGAAGCTTCCACCTGACTCCCTCTTGCTTCTATTCAATACTTTACTATTGTTCTCCCACTTCCCTGCCCTGTTACCTTCTAAATCCAGATAGCCTCAGAATTAGTCATGGATTTCCACCAGCAATTTGCTAGCAAAATCTACTGAAAAGCACTGACTGGTCCATAATTTTCAACTGGTCCCTGAATTATAAATTACTTAATGCAATTTGTCTGATGGACAAACTCTTATAAAACATGAACTCAGGGTATGGAGTGGTTGGATGGTGGGAAGGAACATTAAGAGGATTGTAGCAGAGACATCCAGTTGGCTTCCAATAGCATTGTCCACTTCTCTCTTAGAGCAACTGAACCCCTGACTTTTAGCTGAGCACATGGCCAGCCAGGACCACAGAAATTCTCAGCCTCTTCTGCAGCTAGGTTGTTTGTGTGATTAAGCTCTCCCTCCAGGATGGGAAAGGAAGCAATTTGTGTGGCTTCTAGGATATTTCCTAGGAGGGAGAGGCAGGCCCTTCTTTCTGCTTCTCCCTCTGTCTTGATGTGGGGATTTTGAATATGAGCTCCGAGCCTAGAGCTCCTTCCTGACCCATGTCCATCCTGGATGACAGCAACTTCCCTGGGATGACCGAGCATTGAGGGAGAGAAGATTCCTGGAGCATCCCTGCGAGACAAGCCCTGGACTGTCTGCCTCCAGAGAGAAATGTGAGAGAGATGCAAACTTCTATTTGCCACTCTCCTGTGGGGGCTCTTTGTTATAGCAGCTGAACCTTATCCTAACCAGGACAGCAGTCTTGGAGGGGACTTTTCTGTGTAGTTCCCTTGGGTCAGGCTGCTTAAAGAACCATAGCTATCTGAATTCTGTATGGTGACGGCCAAGCTCAGCTCCAATCACCTCTCCTCTCCAAACCTATTAATAATAGTAATTGTTAATATTACTATTATTAATATAATATAACAATTGTTATATATTTAGGATAGATAATTCTTAATATAACAGTATAATTATAACAATATAATTGTTATAATAATTGTTAATATTACTATGTGCAATTACTATTCATTGTATATATATATATATATATATATATATATATATATATATATATGTACACATCTTCTTTATCCATTCATCTATTGATGGACACTCAGATTGTTTCCATATCTTGGCTATTGTGAATAATGTTGCCATAAACATGTAAATGTTGATATCCTGTTTTTATTTCCTTTGGATATATAACAGGAAGTGGGATTACTAGAGCATATGGTAGTTCTATTTATAATTTTTGAGGGACCTCCATACCATTTTCCATAGTGGCTGAACCAATTCTCATTCCCACAAATAGTGCACAAGGGTTCCCTTTTCTCCACATCCTCACCAACACATATCTCTTGTCTTCTTGATGACAGCCATTCTAAGAGGTGTGAGGTGATATTTCATTTTGGTTTTGATTTGCATTTCCATCATGATTAGTGATATTGACCATCTTTTCATGTATTTCTTGGCCATTTGAATATCTTCTTTGGAAAAATGTCTATCCAATTCCTCTGCCCATATTTTAAATGGATTGTGTGTGTTTGTTTGTTTACTATTGAGTTGTATGAGTACCTTATATATTTTGGATATTAACCCTTATGCAATATATGATTTGCACATATTTTCTCTCATTCCACAGGTTGCTTTACATTTTGTTGAATGTTTCTTTTGCTGTGCAAAATCTTTTTAGTTTGAGATAGTTTCACTTGTTGATTTTTGCTTTTGATGCTTCTGCTTTGGGTGTCATATCAGAAAAATCAATGCCAAGACCAAAGTCAAGGAACTTCTTTCCTATGTTTTTTTCTAGGAGTTTTATGGTGTCAGGTCTTATGTATAAGTCTTTAATCCATTTCAAGTTAACTTTTTTGAGTGGTGTAAGATAGGGTCCATTTTCATTTTTCTACATGTGGTTATCCAATTTTCCCAACACCATTTGTTAAAGAGCTTATCATTTCCTTATTCACAGTAGCATCAAAAAATGAAATACTTAGAAATAAAGTTAACCAAGAAAGTGAAAGAACTGTACATTGAAAACCACAAGACTCTGATGAAAGAAATTGAAGACAAAAACAATTGGAAAGATATTCTGTGTTCATGGATCAAAAAAATCATCATTATTATTTTTTATTTATTTTTTATTTTTATTGTGGTAATATTGGTTTATAATGTATAAATTTCAGGTGTACATACTTATACTTCTATTTCTGCATAGATTACATCATGTTCACCACCCAAATACTAATTACAATCCATCACCACACACATGTGCCTAATCATCCCTTTTGCCCTCCTCCCTCCTCACTCCCCCTCTGGTAACCACCAATCCAATTTCTGTCTCTATGTGTTTGTTTGCTGTTGTTTTTATCTTCTACTTATGAGTGAGATCATATAGTTTTTGACCTTCTCCCTCTGACATATTTTGCTTAGCATAATACACTCAATGTCCATCCATATTGTCACAAATGGCTGGATTCCATCACTTCTTATGGCTGAGTAGTATTCCATTATGTATATATACCACATCTTCTTTATCCATTTGTCCCTTGATGGGCACTTGGGTGGCTTCCAAGTCTTAGCAATTGTGAACAATGCTGCAATGAACATAGGGGTGCATGTATCTTCATGTATTGGTGTTTTCATGTTCTTTGGATAAATATCTAGCAGTGGAATAGCTGGATCATATGGTAGTTCTAGTCTTAATTTATTGAGGAATGTCCGTACAGTTTTCCATAGTGGCTGCACCAGTTTGCACTCCCACCAGCAGTGTATGAGAGTTCCCTTCTCTCCACGTCCTCTCCAACACTTGTTTCCTGTCTTGTTAATTATAGCCACTCTGATGGGCATAAGGTGGTATCTCATTGTAGTTTTGATTTGCATTTCCCTGATAGTTAATGATGTTGAACATCTTTTCATGTGCCTGTTGGCCATGTGTATATATTCTTTGGAGAAATGTCTGTTCAGGTCTTTTGCCCATTCTTCAATTGAGTTGTTAGTTTTTTGTTGTTATATTACTTCTTTGTATATTTTGGAGATTAACTCCTCATCAGATAAATGGTTTGCAAATATCATCTCCCAATTGTTAGGTTGTCTTTTCATTTTGTTGATGGTTTCCTTTGCTGTGCAGAAGCTTTTTAGTTTGATGTAGTCCCATTTGCTTATTTTTTCTATTGTTTCCCTTACCCAGTCATTTATGGTACTTGAAAATATGTTGCTAAGACCGATGTTGAAGAGCATATTGCCTATGTTTTCTTCTAGAATTTTCGTGCTTTCAGTTCTTACATTCAAGTCTTTAATCCATTTTGAGTTGATTTTTGTGTATGGTGTAAGACAAGGGTCTACTTTCATTTTTTTGCATGTGGCTGTCCAGGTTTCCCAACACCATTTGTTGAAGAGACTTTCCTTTCTCCATTGTATGTTCTTGGCTCCCTTGTTGAAAATTAGCTGTCCATAGATGTGTGGGTTTATTTCTGGGCTCTCAGTTTTGTTCCATTGATCTGTGTGTCTGTTTTTGTGCCAGTACCATGATGTTTTGGTTACTATAGCTTTGTAGTATATTTTGAAATCAGGGAATGTTATTCCTCCAGCTTTGTTCTTTTTTCTCAGTAGTCCTTTAGCTATTTGGGACCTTTTGTTGTTCCAAATAAATTTTAGGATCCTTTTTCTATTTCTGTGAAAAATGTTGTTGGAACTTTGAAAGGGATTGAAATGAATCTATAGATTGCTTTAGGAAGTATGGATTTTTTAACTATGTTAATTCTTCAAGTCCAAGAGCATGGAATATCTTTCCATTTCTTTGTGTCTTCTTCAATTTCTTTCAACAATGTTATATAGTTTTCAGTGTACAGATCTTTCACCTCTTTGGTTAAGTTTATTTCTAGGCATTTTATTCTTTTTGTGGCAATTGTAAATGGGATTGTATTCTTAATTTACCTTTCTACTACTTCATTGTTAGTGTATAGAAATGCAACTGATTTTTGTATGTTGATTTTTTATCCTGCAACTTTACCATATTCATTTATTATGTCTAGAAGTTTTTTGGTGGATTCTTTAGGGTTTTCTATATATAAAATCATGTCATCTGCAAATAGTGACAGTTTCACTTCTTCCTTTCCAATTTGGATCCCTTTTATTTCTTTTTCTTGCCTGATATCTCTAGCCAGGACTTCGAGTATTAAACAAGAGTGGTGAAAGTGGGCATCCTTGTCTGGTTCCTGTTCTTAGAAGGATAGCTTTCAGTTTTTCACCATTGAGGATGATATTAGCTGTGGGTTTGTCATATATGGCCTTTATTATGTTGAGGTACTTTTCTTCTACCCCCTTTTTATTCAGACTTTTTATCATAAATGGATGCTGTATCTTGTCAAATGCTTTCTCTGCATCTATAGAGATGATCATGTGACTTTTATTCCTTATTTTATTAATGTGGTGTATCACATTGATTGATTTGCAGATGTTGGAACCATCCCTGGGTCCCTGGAATGAATCCCACTTGATCATGGTGTATGATCTTTTTAATGTATTGTTGTATTATATTTGCTAGTATTTTGTTGAGGATTTTTGCATCAATGTTTATCAGTGATATTGGCCTGTAAGTTTCTTTTTTTGTGTTGTCCTTGTCTGATTTTGGTATCAGGGTAATGTTGGGTTTGTAGAATGAGTTAGGAAGCTTCTCCTCCTCTTTAATTTTTTGGAAGAGTTTGAGAAGGATAGGTATTAAGTCTTCTTTGAACTTTTGGTAGAATTCACCAGGGAAGCTGTCTGGTCCTGGACTTTTATTTGTTGAGAGGTTTTTTTGTTACTGTTCTGATCTCCTTACTGGTGATTGGTCTATTCAAATTCTCTATTTCTTCTTGATTCAGTTTTGGAAGATTTTATGATTCTAAGAATTTATCCATTTCTTCTAGATTGTCCAATTTGTTGGCATATAGCTTTTCATAGTATTCTCTTACAATCTTTTCTATTTCTGAGGTGTCCATTGTAACTTCTCCTCTTTTATTTCTGATTTTATTTATTTGAGCCTTCTCTCTTTTTTTCTTGGTGAGTCTAGCTAAAGGTTTATCAATTTTGTTTATCTTTTCAAAGAACCAGGTCTTGGTTTTATTGATTTTTTTCTATTGTTTTTTAGTCTCTATTTCATTTGTTTCTGCTCTGATTTTTATTATTTCCCTCCTTCTACTGATTTTGGGCTTTGTTCTTCTTTTTCCAGTTCCTTTAGGTACACTGTTAGATTTTTTATTTGAGATTTTTCTTGTTTGTTGATATAGGTTTGTATTGCTATAAACTTCCCTCTTAGAATCACTTTTGCTGTATCCCATAGATTCTGGCATATCGTATTTTAATTTTCATTTGTCTCCAGGTATTTTTTGATTTCTCCTTTGATTTCTTCATTGACCAAATGATTGTTAAGTAGCATTTTTTTTTAATCTCCACATATTTGTGGCTTTTCTGATTTTCTTCCTATAGTTGATTTCTTCTTTCATACCTTTGTGGTCAGAAAAGATGCTTGGTATTATTTCAATCTTCTGAAAATTATAGAGACTTGTTTTGTGGCCTAATATGTGATCAGTCCTGGAGAATATTGCATGTGCATTTGAGAAGAACATGTATTCTTTGGTTTTTGGGTGGAATGTTCTGTATGTATCTACTAAGTCCATCTGGTCCAATGTGTTGTTTAAGGCCAATATTTCCTTGTTGATCTTCTGTTTGGATGCTCTGTCCATTGGTGTAAGTGGAGTGTTAAAGTCCCCTGCTATTATTGTATTACTGTCTATTTCTTCTTTTATGTCTGTTAATAATTGCTTTATATATTTAGGTGCTCCTATGTTGGGTGCATAGATATTTACAAGTGTTATATCTTCTTGTTGGATTGTTCCCTTGACATTATGTAGTGCCCTTCTTTGTCTCTTGTTACACTTTTTGTTTTAAAGTATATTTTGTCTGATATGAGTATCGCTACCCCAGATTTCTTTTCATTGCCATTTGCATGAAGTATCTTTTTCCATTCCTTCACTTTCTGTTTGTGAGTGTCTTTAGGTCTGAAGTATGTCTCTTGTCTGCAGCATGTATGTGTGTCTTGTTTTTTTCATCCAATCAGCCACCCTATGCCTTTTGATTGGGGGATTTAGTCCATTGACATTTAAAGTAGCTATCGATATGTATGTTCTTACTGCCATTTTTTTACTTTTTTTACTGGTGTTTTAGTAGTTCTTCTCTGTTCCTTTCTTCTTCTCTTGCTCTCTTCCCCTGTGGTTTGATGGCTTTCTTTGGTATTATATTTGGGTTCCTTTTGCTTAGTTGCTTGTGTATTTATTTTAGGTTTCTGGTTTTTTATTACCATGAGGTTCATATATAATAACCTACATATATAGCAATCTATATTGAGTTGATGGTCTCTTTAGTTTGACCTCTAACTGAAAGCTCTACTCTTTTAGTCACCTCCTCCCACCTTTTATGTTTTTGATATTGAGGGGAGAAAGAGCATTCTCTACCCACTCTGGGCCCTTTCTGTCTAGGCTACAAATTAAATTGTCATGAGGCCAAATAGCAGGAGAAAATCAAACAAAGCTTTATAACATGTATACATGAGAGAGACCAGGGGAACTGAGTATCTCTTACCAGAATGGTAGTGGTTCTCCTCTTATATAGACAAATGAAGACTTTGGTGGGATTGGGGGTGTCAGTCATGAGGGATTACAAGAAAAGCACAGTAAACAAGAGTATGCAGATTTAAGTTTTCACCTTCCACACGGACAAGATCCCTAGAGATAAAGTCATCCCCCCTTCTTCCTGGTACAGAGAAGGAAATACCTTTACAAATGGAGATTTCCCTTACAATTGTAAATGTCTGGTAAAGAGAACCTTGATAAGAATGGGCCCAGAAAAGGCCCCCCCAATCTATTGATACCCAGAGTTATTCATGGTGATGGCCTGTCCCAGTGTCAGACCTTCCATCCCAAATCCCTTCACACAGTTAGTGGGGGTGGAGAAGGTCAAAGTCTCCTTCCGTCCTTGAGGTGGCCAATTCTGGTCCCCACAGTAGTCCTGCCTCTGAAACTAAAATTTTCACAGTCCTTTTGAAACTTAAAAAAGTTTCATAGTCCAGAAGCTGAGTTGGTAGATTGTTCCATCTCATTGAACACATTTCTTAGTCCTGATAATACATCAGTCAAGTTCATTTTAGAAGGCGCTGATGTAGGTGGGCTCCCACAGTTAGGCCTATTATGGAAGCAAGCAATCAGGTATCAATAAGAAGCATTTCTATGGAAACAAAAGAAAAACAAGGTTAATGGAGCAAATTATAAACGTTTCTGAGTTCAGAGGACAGCCAGTTCAGAAGATTTCTAGATGTCAGCATTGAAGTATCTTTTGCAGCTTAAAATGTCTCTGATGATGTCATTAACAGGCATGTTATCATGGTGATCTCTCAAGTTTATATCAAGTTGTCCAGCTTCAGTTTGCAGGGCCTCAGGAAAAAGTGCAGGTTCAGTTCTCAATGATTCCAAATAAGAATGGTGGCAAAATTGAAAACATTAGTTCAGAGATTTGTAGCCAGATATTTTAGGAGACTAGAGGAATTCAGGATCCAGTGCAGTTTATAGGTAGAAAACAAAAATCTCAAAAACAATGAGCAAAACTAGGATCTAGTATCCACAAATGTGTACATACTATAGTTTCCACTGAAACAATTTTTCTCTCTAAAATCACACTCATATTTACCAAAGATAGCCAAATTAAGACTAACTAGTTTGTAAAATAAGTCTAGTTTCAGTGAACTTGGCCCAATTATTTACATAAGCACAGCAAGAATAGCAATTGATCATTTAGGCTATTTTAAATCTGCTTTGCTGGAACTTTTTATAAGGAATCTCAGATTGAACTTCAAAGGCCTCTTGAGGCCAGGAAATACAAGCCAAGATTTTGTACTTCACCTGCAATACCTACAAATTTTGGTGAATTCCTCTCTTCTCAAGCTCCTCCAAAATATTGACAGGTAAGTGACATTCCTTACGCATCCAGTGAGTGTTGCTTGGAACACTGTATATAAGGTACCAGGCCAATATTTCCACATGGCTTTATTCCATAAAGTCCAATCTTTGTCTCTCACAACTGTTTTGTCATATCTACATCTGTATGCTTTTCAAATAGGACATCCCAGCTTTGGTAATATAACTAATGTTTCCAATTGTGTCCTGTAATAAGGAGAACAGATTCTTATTGAACTTATGCAAATAACTATATGCCATGAAATAAGAATACTTACTTACTAAGAGTTTCCAAATTCTGGAGAGATCAGGTAGGGAGAAAAAGATAAATGTCTCAATTCTGCTTGTAAATGTATAATTCATTAAATTGCTAGAAGCCACAGTTAGCTTGAGAGAAAAGAGAAAAAGTTTTCCTTAAGTTTGAAAAAACAAAACATTAAAAAATAAGCGATATTTCAAATAAGAATTATAATCATCCTCATCAGTTCATTCAGTCCTGTGTAATAGATCCTTGATCTTAATCTTCTGTTAGCAGTTTCATAAAATCATCAGTTTCTCCATTAGAGTTCTGTAATTTCTTACCCAGTTCAGTTTTATGATCTGAAAGTTTGTCAGAAACCTGTATTCTAGAGTAAACATCATAGTCCTTTCCATGAATCTCTCTGAAGATGAAACATACTTGCAAAAGTATCAGAGAAAAACAATACTGTCTGTAAACAACAAAAGACTTAAAAATGACAATTGACAAAGAAGCTCGCTTACTTTTGTGACATACAACACTTAAAAATAACAAGAACCAGACTGGTAACCAGGACAGATGAGAATTCTAGGAATGTTATATAATTTTTGAAAAACACTTAGATCAATAATATTCACCCATACAATACCACCTAAGAAGGTTTATCATCACTTATTTGACAATGCTCCCCATGTAATTTAATACACCAAATAAGCCTAATTAGTTTAGTAAGAGAGAGCAAATTTCTTTGAGAAGTCCCAGGGCCTCTTTGAAAGTTATCAAAGAAAAAAGTCAAAAGAAAGATTTTATTCAGGATTTGAATATTTTTTTGGGGGGGGGGAAGCTTGTCAAAAATATCAAAAGGTTTTAAAATGCTTGATCAAATAGGAAACAATGTTTACTGTGAGAAACAATTCTCAGTTATCCATTCAATCAAAGTGACAATAGAAACAGCAAAAGGGCAACAGAGCATTTAAATAGTAAAGAAGCCTTAATAGAGAGACCTCATTCTTTTAGGTAAACTTATTCAAAGGTGAAAAAAAAAACTTTTTTGTATAATAATCTCCTTATTAAGAGCAGACTAAGAGTTTAAGGAAATCATCCTGTAAAAGAGAACCAAATTCTAATTTTGTACCAGTTTACTTTTTGACATTAAAACTCATTCACTGAATTGGATTCATTTTAATCTTAGCCAACTTGACCATGTACAAAACATTGTATAACTTTATTTTTCTATTCAGAATTTGTCCCTTTCCTTTCTTTCTTACCTTCCAATACTTTAGGACAAATTTATCTTTCTTAAGAAAAACAAACAGGATATTTCCATTCCTCATACCTTTTTTTCCTAAAAATGTGTATCTTACTTTTCTTTGAATACAAACATATTTTTCTTAATTTTGAGTAGCTTTAATCACATATACTAACTAGAATTGTAACCCTTATGAACCTTAATTATTAAGTAAAAACTAAGAAGTAAGCAGTTATGAACTGTCATTTACATTAGCATTGGGTGGCCTGACAAACCTATAAACACTTTTCACGATTTCTGGAAACATGCTAATTTATAGTACAATCTTAATAAAACATAAGACATGTTAACCAATAGATCTCAAAGCACCTTTTATTTTTTCTGTAGTAAGAAGCCAAAAGTAAGTAAACATAATTAATGTCTAATATTTTATCTGATTTGGAAATGACCCAGATATTCAATGAATTTTTATCATTTAATTTAACCTAGCAAAACTTTATACTGGCAACTCTTGAGAACATGCCTATTTCAATCAAACCAACAAAGTTAAACCAAATTTAATCTTTACCAAAGATTAATCCATATCATGTTAACTTGAAAGACATTTGGGTTAGTTGCAATTAGAAATCGTTTTTGTAAGTGCTTAATTTAAGCCAATTAAACAAAGCTCTTAATTTTAGCCATACCATCCAGAGGTAAAATATCACACACACACACACACACACACACACACACACACAGATTCCACAGCTATTGTTTTAAAATTACTACCATGAATCAGGTGCAGTGACACAAAGCTCCCCAGTTATGAATCTAAATATTGCCCCAAGCCTCCTCCACTACCATTTGTGGAGAAAACAAGATGTCAGACCCCTGGCAGCGGCACTCCCATGGCCACTCCCTCTGGCCCTGCAGAGATCTGTAAGACAAAGATGGTTGTTTCCAGTTCCCCAAAGAACTGGATTACAGTTTAAATGACAAAGAAGTTCACCCACCCTTCCAGCTACATTTTTTTTCAATTGTGTTTTTTATACCAGGGAAAATTTTAACTTAAGAGGTGAATTAAAGATTTTTACATTCTAAAACTTCAGGACAATGTGTCACACCTTTAAAAGTTTGCACCTCTTTAAGTGTACAATTTAATCCTAAACCAATTTACCATGGGGGGGGGGGGCTTTTATTATCCTGATGTTAGCCTCCAGTTTTTATCTCATACAGTGTGGGCTCAGGCAACCATACTGACTTCCCTACTGTCTTAAGGGCAGATTTATATGCTGTCTTACAATCAAGTGGGGAAAACATTCCTTTTTCTGTTAGACACAATGTCTATCCCCACAATAGAATACAATCAGGCAAAAAGAGATAATCACTTTACATAAAACACACAAAAATATTAGTTTTTCTACAAAATTTCATCTGAATTCCATCACCTCTTATATTTCTAGTCATAGTTTTCATTAGGACTTTATCAATAGGTCTTGGTAAAATTAGCTCAAACATTCCAACCTTTATAATCTGATCAACACTTACACTTTTACATTTTTTTTCTTTCAGTCTTAGTCCCCTTTTGTTAATCACTTGCTCAAGTCCTAGCATGAAGCCAACTGGAGTTCAAAGGGGGAGGCTGCCCAGTCAGGAACGGATTGGGCTTTTAGAAGCTCAATTTTCCATTTTTCTTTTAGTTTTGTTTTGCTATAAATTCTGAACAATACCTAAGGACAGTGTGGTGGGTCAGGAGTGTGCTACTTGAGTGTTACCCCTTAAAGAAAGGTTGTAACACCCTCTTATGTACCTTAGTTTCTCCTGCCAGCAGTCTAAGACTGCCGTGGGGGCTCAGAGTGTGGGTGACCAACCCTCATAGGCACTTTCCGAATGAACCTTTAATTAATTAACATGAACGATAGTGGACTTACCTATAGGACCGCTACATGTTGTGAAGATCACCCCTGACACCCCCGCTGAGTTTCTCAGTCACCTGAGAATGCCCTAAGGCTGGGGGGAGCAGTGTCCCTTTTCTTCGGAGCTGAATACATTCAGTCTCTCATTTCTCTATCAAGCAGTTTGTTCAGACTTGGTAAACACATTTTTTTTTTCCAATTTAAAGCCAAATTAAAAGGTCAGCCTGCCCCATTCACTCCAAAGTTCCCCTTAGGCTCCTCTGGCCTAGGAATTCCTCCTAGAATTCTCTTTTCTAGTAATTCTCTCATAGGTTCCTTTTACCTAGGGTATGTACAAGGCTAGGCAAGATTTTTCCTTTTTTTTTATTCTGGCCTTTTTATAATTACCAATAAAGACAATTATGACAAGAGCTCTGACAAATTTTTTCCCCAATTTAGAAGTTTTCCCAATTTAAATGATCCATCATCTGGCCACATTGATGAGTATGAGCTTAACCCTATCAGCGACTCACCAAAGCTTTTAACTGTGGGCACAAGAGGCATCCCCAAAAGCAATCCAGAGAATTTCACTCACAAAATAGCCTAAGAAAGAACAAAGGTTAGATGACAAAGCCCCTTTATGAAAGCATATGGGACCCCGTATGACAAACCACTGAGTGCAGACACAGCTGGACAAAGAGTGTGTCCCAGAACCCCAGTCTATGGACTGGCCACTTTTATACACTCCAGCACATGCATCCTCTGGGTGGCAGAGACCAGAAAGATTACAAAGTCAAACTCTCAAGACATAGAACAAGATAAAAGTCCCAGGAAACAGGCTTATGGAGATACCTGTGTCTTATGACAAATGACAAAAAAAACAGAAATAGTGACTATTTCTATGAGGAAAAGGATCACAACCAGTGAGTACTCAACCATATATCTAGAGTCACTGAGTCCAAGAAGCTAGCTTCACCACAATGTTCTCCTACTCTAAATTTAGAAAAGAGAAAAAACTCACCACTCTCACTTCCACTGGACTCTGCAGGCAGAGATCCAAGGGTCCAGGATCTCTCAGCCACAGCAGTTCCAGGAGTGAGAAGCATCCAGCCAGTGAGTTTTTATCCTGTCCCACCACAGTCACCAAACTGACGAGGAGAAAGAGCATTCTCTACGCACTCTGGGTCCTTTCTGGCTGGACTACAAATTAGATTGTCATGAGGCTGAATAGCAGAAGAAAAACAAAGCTTTATAACATGTATACATGAGAGAGACCAGGGGAAACTGAGTATCTCTCACCAGAATGATGGAGGTTCTCCTCTTATATAGACAAATGAGGATGGGGGGCGTGTCAGTCATGAGGGATTACAAGAAAAGCACAGTAAACAAGAGTGTGCAGATTTAAGTTTTCACCTTCCACGCAGACAAGGTCCCTAGAGATACAGTCATCCTCCTTTCTTCCTGGTACAGAGAAGGAGATACCTTTACAAATGGAGATTTCCCTTACAATTGTAAATGTCTGGTAAACAGAACTTTGATAAGAATGGGCCCAGCAAAGGCCCTCCCAATCTATCGATACCCAGAGTTATTCATGGTGACAGCCTGTCACCCTTCAGACAAATCCCTTCAGACAATTAATGAGGGTGGGGAAGGTCAAAGTCTCCTTCAGTGGCCAATTCTGGTCCCCACAATATCATATCTATCCTCTTTTTTGTGCGTTTGTATCCATTACTCTCTTATCATGGAAATAGATAATTTTTTCCTATTTGTGGTCTTGTCTTTTGCCCTTAAATAAGTCCCTTTAGCATTTCCTGTATGGCTGGTTTCTTGGCGATCAACTCCTTTAATTTTTGCTTGTGTGGGAAACTCTTTATCTGTCCTTCCATTCTGAATGATAACCTTGCTGGGTAGAGTTTTCTTGGCTGTAGGTTTTTTTCTTTTTAGCACTTTGAATATATCATGCCACTCTCTTCTAGCGTATAAGGTTTCTGCAGAGAAGTCAGCTGATAGCCTTATGGGGTTTCCTTTGTATGTAACTTGTCTTTCTCTTGTGGCTTTTAGGATTCTTTCTTTAATTCTGGACATTTTAATTATGGTGTGTCTTGGTGTGGGCCTCTTTGTGTTTATCTTGTTTGGTGCTCTCAGTGCTTCCTGTATCTGGATGTCCACTTCCTTCCTGAGGTTAGGAAAGTTTTCAGCTATTATTCCTTCAAATAGATTCTCTGCTCCTTTGTCTCTCTCTTCTCCTTCTGGGACACATATAACACAGATGTTAGTGCACTTGATGTTGTCCCAGAGGTCCCTTAGACTGTCTTTACTCTTTCTAATTCCTTTCTCTTTTACCTGTCCAGCTTGGGTGATCTCCTCTAGTCTTTCATCCAGCTCACTAATCCATTCTGTATCCTCTACTCTGCTTTTAAGTCCCTCTAGTGAATTTTTCATTTCCAGTATTGTATTCTTCATTTCTGATTGGTTCTTTTTTATGTCTTCCATTTCCTTGTTGACATCCTCACTGAGTTCATCCATTCTTCTCCCAAGATCAGTGAGCATGTTTATGACTCTTTGAACTCTCTGTCAGGTAGATTGCTCATTTCTGTTTCATTTATTTCCTTTTCTGGGGTTTTGTCCTGTTCCCTTACTTGGAACATATTCCTTTGCCTCCTCATTTTGCCTCTTTGTGTGTCTATGTACTAGGTAGGTCAGCTACATCTCCTGATCTTGGAGAGGTGACCTTATGTAAGTGATGACTTATGAGGCCCAGCAGTGTGCTTCCCTCTGGTCACCAGTTCCAAGTGTTCCAGGAGTGACCCCTGTGTGGGCTACATGTGTCCTTCTGTTTTGGTAGGATTGCTCTTGCCCAGGGAGGGTGAGGTGTCCCCCTGGCTGGCTGGCTGTAATGCTCACCTGCATGTGGTTGTTGTAGGCCCTTCAGTCTCTTTATCTGGTATGGAGAGCCCCAGCACAGTTGGCTGCAAGGTCTAATAGCACATTCCTATTTCAGTTTTTCTATTAAATGAGTAGGCCCCCAGTGTGGCTGGTTGTTAGGCTCAGAGTCTTACAATGGCTATAAGCCTCCAGCCTATTAGTCTCTTGTCAGCTCTCTGAGGGTTGCAGCTGGGTGGAGCTGGCCTCAGGCACAGGAGCACCCAATTGTTTCAGGCTTTGGAAGGTGGGGCCTATCCCCTATGTGGCTGTTTGAGAAGTACAAGTCTTCTGCAGCTGAGAAGCCCCACCGCCTATGGGGCCACACACACAGTCAATACAGTCCTGCCCTGTGTGCATGTTCTGACCCTCTAAAGTGGACCCAGTCACTCCAGTGTAGGGGGCCCTCACCACCTGCTCCTTGGGCTCACACTTCCCTACAGAGATGGATCCACATGTCAGGCCACTCCCTTAAGCAGGCCCACAAGTTGCCCAAGGACTTGTTGTTGGGTGGAGCCAGTCCTTAGGCTGGCTGCCTTCCTGGGCTGAGCTGGATTAAATTGGTGCCCTAGTGGGTGGGGCAGACCCTGGGCTAGCAGGCCACAGGGAGAACTCCAATGGTGTCTGCCAGTGTCTGTGTCAGCACACCCACACCAGGTCACAACAATGGCTGTCACCAATGTCCTAGTCCCTTGAAAGGTCTCACCTTTCACCGAGAAGCACTCAGAGGCTATCAGGTGAGTCTCTTTTCCCCAAAGGACTGTGTGCCTTTCTTTCTGGTGATTTTAGGTTGCTCTCCACAATGGGTGAATTTGTGCATGGGCCCTTTAGGAACTGGCTTTAATTTCTTTGTGTCCCAGCTTTTCCAGGGGTATTCTCTGTTGTTAGTAGCCAGGAAAGCCAGATATTATGACACTTGTCTCAGTTGTGCTGGGTCCAGAGAATGTCTATAGTGGCAATGCTCCCCGGCTCAGGTCCCCCCTCCTCCAGGGAAGGCTGTGTACTTTTGGATTGCTCCCAGGCAGCTGTGAAGAATTGTGGCTTGTGAAGGTGGCACTTTTTCTCCCCAGAAGGGAATTTTTGTCTCTTCCACCTCAGTTAGGACTGTTGTTTGCTGCAGAGGTTCCTCTTATCCAGTTTTCAGTTCTCTCTGAGGGGAATTTTTCCAAAATTTGTTGTAAATCTGTTGTGTCCATGGGATGAGTTGAGTTCAGAGTCTGCCTATGCTGCCATCTTGACCTCTCTCTCAAAAATTAATATTATTAAAATGTCATACTCTCCAAAGCCATCATAGATTCAGTGCAATCCCCATCAAAATTCCAACAGCAATTTTCACAGATATAGAGAAAACAATCCTAAAATTTGTGCAGGACCAAAAAAGACCCTGAATAGCCAAAGCAATACTGAGAAAGAACAAACTTGGAGGCATCACACTTTCTGATTTCAAACAATATTACAAAGATATGGTAATTAAGCAGGTGGCACTGGCATAAAAATAAACACATAGATCAATTGAACAGAATAGAGAGCCCAGAAATTAACCCCTACATATAAGGTCAGCTAATATTTGAGAAGGGGACCAAGAACACTCAATGGGGAAAGAATAGTCTCATAACAAATGATACTGGGAAAACTGGATAACTACTTTTAATTTTTTGAGAAGCCTCTATACTCTTTTCCATAGTGGCTGTAGTAATATACATTCCCACCAACAGTGCACAAGGATTTCCTTTTCTCTGCATCCTTACCAATACTCGTTATCACTTGTCTTTTCAACTATAGGCATTCTAACAGGTATGAGGTGATATCTCTTTGTGATTTTGATTTGCATTTCCCTGATGATTAAAGATGTTGAACATCTTTTCATGTGCCTGCTGGGCATCTATATGTCTTCTTTGGAAGACTGTCTATTCAGATCCTCTATCCATTTTTAATCAGATTATTTGTTTATTTGCTATTAAATTGTATGGGTCATTTATATACTTTGGTAATTACCCCATATCAGAAGATGGTTTGCTAATATTTTCTCCCATTCCATATGTTGACTTTTCATTTTTTAAATTTCCTTTGCTGTGCAGAACGTTTTTAGGTTAATGTAGTTACACTTATTTCTCTTTTTGCTTTTGTTACCTGTCCTTTTGAGGTCATATCCAAAAATTTATTGCGAAGACCAATGTCAAGGAAATTTTACTCTATGTTTTCTTTTAGGAGTTTTGTAGTTTCAAATCATACATTTAAGTCTTTAATCCATTTTGAGTTAATTTTTGTGAGTGGCTTAAGATGCAGGTCCAATTTCATCCTTTTGCATGTGATTATCCAGTTTTCCAATACCATTTATTGAAGATGTTATCCTTTCCTGATAAACTATTCTTGGCTTCCTTGTGAAAGATAAGCTTACCCTATATGCATGGGTTTATTAATAGGCTCTTGAGTCTGTTGCATTAGCCTATGTGTCCTTTTTTTATGCCAGCACCATGCTGTTTTGATTACAATACTTTGTAATATAGTTTGAAATCAGGAAGTGTGATACCTCCACATGTATTTCTTTCTCAAGATTGCTTTAGCTATTTGGGGTCTTTTGTGGTTTCATACCAAATTTAGGATTGTTTTTTCTATCTCTGAAAAATGCCATTAGATTTTGATAAGGATTGCCTTGAATCTGTAGTTGGCTTTGGGTAGTATGAACATTTAAACAATATTAACACTTCCAATCCATGAACATGGAATGTCTTTCCATTTGTTTGTGTCTTCTTCAATTTCTTTCATCAGAGTCTTATAGTTTTCATTGTACAGTTCCTTCACTTTGATTAAATTTATTTCTAAGTGTTTTGTGCTTTTTGGTGCTATTTTAATGGGGTAATTTTCTTAATTTCTTTTCTCAGAGTCAAAGAAATAGTCAAGGTTAGGGAGAAATAAGTGAAATAGAGACTAGAAAGGCAATAGAAAGATCAATGAAACTAAGAGTTGGGTTTTGAAAAGATAAAGTTGACAAATCTTTAGCCAGATTAACCAATAAAAAAAGACAGAGGACTCAAAAAATAATATTATAAATGAAAGAAAAGACATTACAACTGATACCACAGAAATACAAATGTTCATAAGAGGCTACTATGAATAATTATATACCAACAAGTTGAATAACCTAGAGGAAAGAATAAATTCCTAGAGACATGCAACCTACCAAGACTGAATAATAAAGAAATGGAAAATCTAAACAGACCAATAATGAGTAAGAAGGTTAAATTAGTATTCAAAATCCTAAAATTCATATGGAACTACAAAAGACCCCCAAATAGCCAAAGCAGTCTTGAGAAAGAAAAACAAAGCTGAAAGCATCACACTTCCTGGTTTCAAACTATACCATAAATATATAATAAACAAAATGGTATGGTACTGGCATAAAAACAGATATATAGACCAGCTGAATGAAATAGAGTGCCCATAACCACACCCACAGTCTACTACAATACAGTCAGGTACTGTTTCAAAAGGATGCCATGAATACACAATGGGGAAAGGATAGTCTCTTCAATAAATGGTGCTGGAAAAACTTAATATCCACATGCCAAAGAGTGAAATTGGACATTCTCTTACACTATACACAAAAATTAACTCAAAATGGGTTAAAAACTTAAATATAAGACCTGGAACTATAAAACTCCTAGAAGAAAACATAGGAAAAAACTCCTTGACATTGGTCTTGATGATTTTTTTAGTATGATGGCAAAAAGGACAGACAATGAAAGCAAAAGTAAACAAGTGGAACTACATCAAACTAAAAAGCTTGTGCACAGCAAAGGATGCTATCAACAACATGTGAAGGCACCCTACAGAATGGGAGAAAATATTGCAAACCATTTATTGGATAAGGGATTAGTATACAAAATATATAAAGATCTCATACCACTCAATAGCAAAACAAACAACCCATTTGAAAAATGAGCAAAGGACCTGAATTACATTTTCAACAAAAAGACATACACATGGCCAACAGGTATATGAAAAGGTGATCAACATCATTCGTCATCAGGGAAATGCAAATTAAAACCACAATGAGCTATCAACTCATAACTGTTAGAATGGCTATAATTGAAGAGACAAGAGATAACAAGTATTGGCAAGGATGTGAAGAAAAGGAAATCTTTGTGCACTGTTGGTGGGGATGTAAATTGGTACATCCACTATGGAAAACGGTTATGAGGTTCCTTACAAAATAAAAATAGATCTACCATGTGCTCCAGCAATCCTATGTCTAAGTATATATCCAAAGTAAATGAAATCAGTATCTAAGAGATATCTGCACTCCCATGTTTGTTGCAGCATTATTCACAGTAGCCAATATATGGTAACAGCTTATGTTACCATACAACAGTGGATAAAGAAAATGTGATATCGCTCTCTCTCTGTTTATCTATAATGGAATATTATTCAGCCATAAAAATGAAGTAAATCCTGCCACTTTGGCAACATGGATAAATCTGGAGAACATCATGCTGAGCAAAATAAGCCACATACAGAAAGACAAATATTGTATAATCTTACTCATATGTGGAATCTACAAAATTAGAACTCAGAAATGCTGAGAGGAGAATGGAGGTTGTCAGGATCTGAGGGTGGGGTGAAATGGAGAGAAGTTGATCACTGGGTACAAACTCTCAGTCATAAGATGAATAAGTTCTGTTTAATCAAATGTACAGCATAGCAGCTTGGTGGCTATAGTTAATAATACTGTATTGTAAACTTTAACTTTGCTAAGAGAGTAGATTTTAAATATTCTCACCAAAAAAATGGTAACTTTGAGATAATGAATCTTAATTAGCTCTGTTGTGGTAACCATTTCACAATGTACACATTTGGCAAACCAACATGTGTGCATCTTAAATATGCACAATTTTTGTCAATTATGCCTCGATAAAGCTAAAAAATATTATTTCATTTGGATATCATTATTAATGAGATCATTTATAGTAAATCAAGGGGTGAGTGGCATGTGAGGAGATTGTAATTAAGTGGAAACTTTTTCATTTTTATTGTTAAGGGGAAGAAAGACTGGGCACAAGTTGTTTCAGAGGAGGCTTTTGTTTCAAGAATGAAGAGATTGAATGAGTTTAAGGGGATGGATGGAAAAGTGATGGAGAAGTTGCTGGTAAAGGAGATTCAGTTTATAATTAATAATAAAAAGTCTTTGAGAAAGTAGCAGAGAAAGGGGTACATTTGCAGAAATTGGCTTACCCAGGCATAGAGATGAACTTTCAGTTTTAAAAGTGAGGGGTCACTAGTGGGTAGAAACTTAGAAATATTTTTGGATTTCATGGCAGAGAACTGAAATCTTCAGATGATTTAATTCATCTGTGTAGTAGGAGATGGTCTGCTTTGTAGAAGCTGAAGGGAAAGGTGAGAATTTGTGAGACTCATAAGGCATACGGGAAGCCTGAATATTTATGAATAATGGAAGAATGATAGAATTATCAAGATATAGTAGGATATGAAATATTTATAAAAATCCATTGGGAGATTTGTGACACTGTAGTTAGGCTGGGTCAGTATCCTAATCCTGTGCGGTGACAGATGCAGCCATGGGAAAAGGAGGTATCTGGAGTCATTGAGATTGGTGTCTTGGTCGGAAGATATAGTGAAAAGTTGGGTGGCATGAGATCTGGATTTTTTTGGTACATATATGTTGAAATGAGTTAGTGTGGGTTAAGTGGGGTCAATAAAACTGAAGAAAAGTGGGAACTGATGTTTGGGAAGGTGGTCTGTGTACTGGAGGTTCCCACAGTGAGAGGAGCTGGGTATAGGGAGTAATTGTGTGAGCAGGCTGAAAGGAGAAGTGTTGTAAGAGGAGGAAGAGGTCTCTGGTCACTGACTTGAGAGGTGAAAGTCCAGCTAAAACCTGTGTCTGGATCTAGGTAAAAAAACGCAAGATGATCATGTTTAATTATCTTTAATTTAATGTTTAATTATCAGAGACAGGCAGAGTTCAACAAAAAAGTTCTAACTCTGTTACTTTGTAACCATGTGATTTTGTCATATTAATAAGGCTTTCTGAACCAGTTTATATCATTTGTTAAATGGATAACTAACCCATAAACAGTAGCATTATTATGGGGACTAAAGCAAATCTATGTAATTGCAGTTGCAGGGTCTCAATTGATTTATCAGATAATATTTTCTCTTCTCCAGACTTCAGGCTCAAAGATTGTGATTCTAACCTTGTTCATGACATATTCTCATAATTTATCCATGCAGTATTTTTTAGCAGTGTTTTAGTCATACTTTATAGTTGAAAAATGCTTCCATATACATCAATTATGACATGAAGGGATGTTCCTGGTGATGATAATTACTAGGGCAGAGCTCCAGCTGCCATTTCACTACAGTATCTGAAGTGCTCAACTAAAGTTCCTTCACTCTATGATTTATGAGCCTTCCTGCCCTCTGGGGAATGTGCAACACAAGAGTAGCATTATCATGTATGTATTGTGGCTTCTTTCCTATGCAAGGGATTTTAGTGCTATATTTACACAATGAGAGTCATTGAACCCTCCAACAAGAGATGAATCTTTATTGTTGCACACTACCATTCAATAGACTCCAGAGTAACCTGGTCACATATCCAAGGACATGGAGGATAGAGCTAGAGTTGCACTGATATTGCCTGAATCCCCATGTGGTGGAGCCAAGATGATTAAGGGCAAGTATGTGCAGAATGTGAGGACAGAGTACAGAGGGAGGATGTGGGCCAGAAGGAGCTAGTGTAGGTATTGAGGAACCAATGCTAATGCACCTAACCAAGAAGTATTAAATCAGAAATCCTATAAGAGTGCCCTTTGCTGTGGATACAAGAATCTCTATGGAACATAAGTCAGGTTCTTCTAGGATTTGGCATCAGAGAAGGAATTAAATAATGCCTCTGAACACCAGGTCTAATTAAATTATATAACCATAACATCCAATGACTTTCAATTTATCTGTAAAATGAGAATATTAACATCTCCCTTATGATCATTAGTAGCTAAAGCCTTCTCACTGTGACCCTAGGAAAAGACTGCTCACCTGTTTGTCTTAGATCATTCTTCATGGAAGTATGGTTTGAGCTGGGAGAATCACTGCCATGTGAAGGTTTAGGATTTCATGACTGGTGTATGTACAAATGGGGGAAAAGATTGGAATCTTATGGCTTCTTTTTCTTTCCTCAGCTTTGTCTGCTTAGTTATCAGACTGTCCCTTGGGAAGAAGTCTAAGGAAGCAGGGGCAGCTGAGTTCTTGAGAATGCAACCACTGGTGAGTAGGAACTTGCTCTTACTCCTGAATTGACACCTCTGTTACCAGCAGATGGGTAGATTTCACCTGTTGGCCTGGATATTCTAAGTGCACCCAGGAAATATTGGTATGTTATGTTTCACTAGGAGTCTGGGAGGCTTATGGCAGGTGCAGGACTGATAAATAAACAATCTCCTTCCTACATTTACACTGTTTCAGTTAATTCTCCATTAAGGATGTCCTTGCAAGAGATGTAAATGGTTGTTTGTTTTTTTTCTTTCTCATCCAGCCCGTAGCCTTGGTGGAGAAATAACTCACTCATTAACCATGTTAGTGGCTACAGTGGCCTTAGGCATGTGGTTAACACAGGGGTAGAGATGAGTAAGAGTAAATGATCTGTTCCAGTAGGGGTGGGGCATATTTCATCAAGTGAGTTCAATCAATCCAGTGTTACAGGGGCTGGGGTGGAGGCTGTGGAGCACTGTGGTGGTGGGTTGAAGAGAGGATTTGACCAGAAAGAGCAATGAGGAATCATTTACTTATTTTCACCAATTTTTAATTTATCAAAGTTTTATAAGATATGCTTACACATTTTGGTAACTTAAAAATGATAAAAATTCTCCTTACCCTACTTCCCAAAACCCAGTTTGCTTCTTTGTAATTAACTTTTTATCAAATTTGAAAACTGAACACAATGCTTGGAGAATATTTTCTTAATTTTGGATGTGTGTTGAGGAGAAGGAGTATAGAAGATAGAAATGTCAGATTCTGTGGCCATTTGGGGGGGACTGGAGTGAATATATACAATTGAGAGGCTTCTGTTACCTGTTAGCAAATGGATAGGATTAAAGCACAAGAGAAACAATGATAACTGATGCTTTGAGATCCCAGAGAAAATTGACAATAGAAACTGCACTATAGGATGGGCCAGGCTAGGGCCGTCCTTCTGTATAGAATTATCAGAGACCCTTGGGTTTTGTCTCTGGACCATCTGTCCTTCTACCTCATAGTGAACACATGAAATGTGTAGAGATAGAGAGAGAGGCTGCACCTACCAATCAATGTTCTCTGTTAAGTCTGTTCAGTTCTGCAGAATGATCAGCATTGCTTCATCAATTCTCCACGTTTAAATAATAATATACTACTTACTTATGTTTATTGAGTGTTTTCTATAAAGGAAGTACTTTTCAAATTGGTTCATTGGATCTGTCAACATTTGTAACAGGTTGTTAAACCATTTCACAAAGGAGAAATGTAAGGTTCATATAGGGGAAATGTTTACTCGTAATCACAATTATATGTCACAGGCATTGGATATGGCTTCCTTTGTGATGAGTCTGTGATTTACTTGAAATTGTTATGGAGAGTCTAATTATGTATTCTCAAGTTCAAAACTTATAATAATATACTATGCTATATATACTAGTCTGAAAGTGAGATTTACCATATTTTTTTGGAAATGTCCAGGTTATTTCACACTGCACATCATTTAATATTCCTTCATAATGAAGTTAATATGTATTAAGGCTGTGTATATACCATATATATCTTTGTGATTGTGCATGAACAGTACATGCCATCAGCACAGGTAAGTGTTTGGCTGGTACCCCAAGCAGGATTTGAGCTTTCCCTACCTACAGCCCCCTTTCCCCAGCACTATCATGTCAACTACTCCTCCTTGGGCCTTGGTAGGTCTGACCCTGTCTGAATTAGAATGTCCATAATGTTTTAGGAATCACTGACCTTGAAGGATGTGGTTGTGAACTTCACCCAGGAAGAGTGGGCCTTGGTGGGCACATCCCAGAGAAAGCTGCACAGAGATGTGATGCTGGAGAACATCAGTCATCTCATCTTTGTGGGTGAGTCTGTCGACACTGAATTATTTATTCAATAGGCACCCAGAACAGTTTCCGCATATCACCCTCCCCTCTCAGCCCTCATTCATATTCTTTCATAGCACTTACAACCATGTGAAGGTAGTCTGTTTATTTATTGATTTCCTGACATGTACTTTGTCCCTTCACTAGAATATAGTCTTCCTGACCACAATTTCATGTCTTTGTTGCCACACTATCACTAGTACCCAGAACAGTGCTAGAAACTCAGTGGAAATTTTTTTAATGACTGAACAATGAGATTAAACATTTTCTAGGTAATTTCCTGTTCTAAGCACTAAGCCTGGACTTTGAGGCCACAGTAGAAAAATAGTAGGCAACATAAACTTAGATTGTTCTGGTGGAGCTTGTATTTTTTGGATTACTTTTGAAAATAAAATTTTATTTGAAGAAACTTTAACTAGAAACATTTAATTCCTCCCTTGTTGAAAACACTGAGGATCTTGGCTCTGTCCATGAACTTGGTCATGTGCATCCACAACAAGTGTTCTCAGTGCTTTGGGCCTGGTGTCAGGGTGTTCTTCCTACTCTGCTCAAGGACCTACAAGGTTTTATTCAAAGCTCACTTTGTTGTTCATTGGCATCCTGTCCTGGACTTGAAGAATATATATGGTTCTTAACACAGAGTTCAAAATTCATGTAACTTTTCCACATGAACAGGGTGTGAGTTCTGCATATTGGATGTAATTTCCCACTGGAGCAAGGGGAGGAATTGAGGAGGAAATAAAGAGGATTTCTCTGAGGCCTGAGGCTGGGTATGCTCCATGCATATGTGTTCACTATGAGGAGAAGCCTGATCAGTGAGGGAACAGGACCTTGGTAATGCCAAATGCAGATTTCCTTAAATCAATGGTATTTTCAGGAAAGTATGAGAAGCCAGGGGGGAAATTTCTCAATGGTGTCATTATTACTAGCACTTATCAATTTCTCTTTACTTAGAGTTGATGTCCTCATTTGAGTGAAAGTTTCATGTTGTGGCCTTTGCCCTCATCCCTTCCCTTTGATGATTTCTTCTCTCATAACCTTACCAAAATCACATCTTAATTTTCTCTTTGATACCTAAAACATTTTGTAATTGACAGTGCCCTAAAAAAATGTTTCTTCTCACTGGTATATTCCTCCATTTCACATTCTTTCCTTGTGTAAGTGTCAGTATTTGAAACCTCCTCACATTTGCCTTGCATGCTTTAGAACATTTTGGTTCCCTAATGCCTCTCTAGAAATTTACTTTTTAAATTACTTTAGGCAGCAGAAGTGACCTTAAAAACCAAGGAATGGTATCTATACCAGATATCTGCAGGAAGGACCCATCTAGCTGCATGGCAATAGTAAGTTTCATGGGGGTGAACCCTGGTCCCCAAAGTGAGAGACCTGGGAATGGGATGATGATTGACATGACATAATAACATGACTATAGTTAGAGTTGAGAGTAAGTGCTGTCCCAGCAGAAAGTTTTGCATAGTTTGAATTTAGGCAAGAAACTAACCTGAGCTCAGAGCTATAACCTGAGTTCTTATAAAAGGACAAATGCATAAACATGGATTGTATACCTAGTCTTTGAAACACAATGAAGCTACAAAATAAATCAACTGTACAGTTGAGATGTTACAAAGAGAAATCTCTGTGCATGCAAGAGAGTGACACACCGTGTGTATGTAACTCACATGGGGAAGTTTTAAGCAGAACTATGACTGATTAGCCTAGAATTCATATGTAGGGAAAAGAATGAATCAATGTGTGCATGGGCAATCCTTTAAATGTCTCTTATCTCCTTCCATCAGCAGAAATCTCACACTGGGGAGGAACTCATTGAATAAAATGAGTGTGAGATGTTTTCACTCACAGATTCACAGTGACTTAACATGTGTGAAATTACATGGGCCCAGGAGGCCCACTTCCATAAGCTGTTAGACCAACTGAGGCAGCAAAGCCATGAGGAAACACTGAAGACTTTCTTCTTCACCCAGAAAAGACCAAGGATTTTCTCCAGAACATGAAATCCAAGTGGTCAGACCAGATAAAAGACAGAGGGGATGTTCTGGAATACAAATTTAAGGTTAGAGTCAGCCTGCTTAGGAGCCCAGGGGTGTGCCGGGAGGCTCAGGATGAAAATCTTGCCTCTAACTTTGGAGACTGTTGTGGTCCTTTACTGCTCTGCTCTCAGACAACTCAGAAGCTTCCAGGGAGAACTTTCATCTGAAAACCTTTGAAGGGAGGTTTCAAGGCCTTGTAGTTTAAAGGTCAAGAGCATGGGTCCTCCCCCAACCTTTTTAAAATTTAAACATATATCCTCTTTGTTAAAAAATGTCAAACAATACAAACATGTCAAAAATTTCCCCTATTCCTGCCTAGTTCTTTCTTCTTATGGACATACACATTTATATACAGCCATGCATCCCTCAATGGCAGGGATACATTCTGAGAAATGCATTCCTCATTCTGTGAACATTGTGGAGTGTAAATATACAAACCTAGTTGGTATAGCCTATTACACACCTAGGCTATATGGTGCTAACCTCATGGGACCACCATTGTATACCCATTCTGTTGTAGATCGAAACATTGTTATGCAGTGCATCACTCTATATGGATATGTACACATATATAATGCTTTCTACATACAGGTTGGAAAATATTATGCCAGTTATTCTACAACTGCAGATATATTTCCATTTTTAAATGACCATTTAGAACTCATTAATATGGATGGTTCATAATGATTTAACCATCCCTGGCTTATTAAGATTGGTTTTAATTTCTCAATATGGAAAATAGTTCTCTGTGAACTTTCTAGTATCTTTGTACAACTAATTCTGTAAGGACCTTCAGAGAAATGGAATTTCACTGACAATTGATTGCAGTACTTAGATTTGAAAGTATAACTTGAGGCAAATGAGTCACCCCCTGAGCATTGGTCTCCTTTCCTGGAAAAGAGCAAAATATCTGGGCCTTGGGGCATTGGGAGTTTGATGGGACAATATAGGTAAAGTTCAAGGACAGTGGACATGAAATGGAAACTCATATCACAAGTAGAGACCTCTCTTGTGTGGGTTTTCCAACTGTTCTACAGTTGGAACACTGGAAAAAGTATGTATTCTTTGTATGATCAGAAAAATTGCAGAACAAACCAAAGACTATTATTGTGAAATGAAGCCAACCCAGCAGCTCTGGGTAGAGCCAAATGCCAGGTTCCAGCCTCCCTCAGTGGGATCAGGGTGTGGCTCTTGGCTGGGGTCTGCCATACTCAGCCAAGACCCCTTAGATGGTGGTCTCACCTACCTACCTTGCAGTAGGGATGTTTTCACATCCTCCTGACAAAGAAAGTGATGGAGCCCCCAGTGGTCATACTGAAAGAACTCTATGCCTACAGCTCCACTCTCAGCAGAAACTTCTTATTCATGAACTCTTTGAATAGGTAGTAAGAGGAATACAAAAGAACCCAGAAAATCACCAGGAAGCAAGAAGGAGAAGATGACTTCAAGTTCTGAGCTGTCTTGACTTTGAACACCTTCCCTAACCCATGCAGAGCTAGAATCTATGTCAGGACATCAAGGAGTTAGAAGCTGAAAGTGTTTCTAAAAGAGACCATCTCTTTCTCAATTTAAAAGAGGTTGAGGGCTCAGAACTCAGGGCTCAGGGCTTGGATAGGATTGTAGTGGAAAGACTAATTATGTGACACTTTTAGTTCCAATCATCCAACCCATCACTGCCACAGGACCCTCCTAAAACACGGGTCTGAGCTACCCTCTCTCCTGCTCACAAGTCCCTCCCCAACTCTGCAGCCCCTATCAAATCCAACCCCCAGTCCCTACTTGACCACAGAGGTTCCCAACTTGACTTTCTCTGCTTCAGCAAACTCCTCATTCCTTCTGCATAGGCCGCATGCCCACCTGCCCTTCCTCATCCTGTTCCTCTCTGGGGATCCTCTGTCTCTACATGGCCAAACCCAGCCATTCTTCCAGTCCACTACCAGTGGCAAGTATCTGACCCACTCAGCCTGGCCCCTCATATCACCTTCACCCACTGTCACCTCTCCTCTCTCTGAACATGCTTATATTTTGGTTGCTGTCAAACACAGGAGTTCAGAGCATCCAACTAGATTGTGTTTCCTGAAGGGAAAGTATGACTTACTAATTTTGATTCAACTTCTATTGCCCTTAGCACAAAGTCTAGCACATAATTCGGACACAATGAGTTCTCTCTGGGTAAATGCATGAATACCAGGAATGTCCTGGTCTGACTCTCCTGCAGTTTGGCTCTTTTCCCACACATCCAGCCAGAGTTATGCATTGTCAGAGCAGAAAACACGTGGTTGACACTGGACCTGGTCAAAAGTTTCCCATATATATGGGATAGCTGACTCCTCAGAATCCTCCTCCCCTTGGCTGGGATCGCTGTTCCAATTGCTAATTATTCTCTGCCTGTGCCAACTTCCTGGAACAGGTGATCATTCCATCCAGACTAGTTTCATAAATAAGGAAACAGTGAATAGAAAACCTTTTCCTTCTTCTTTGGTCCTGGGTTTTATGAACAAAGTGAAATATTGTAATGGAAGATCGGACTAATTTTAGCTGAAAAAAGCAAAAGAGTAGGTGGTTGAGGGAAGGGGTGAAAAACACAATAAAAAATAGTAAATGTCCAGGACTGATGAGCAGTCAATGATATGTTTGTCCTGACCCAGGGTGACCTTCTGGTTTGGTCCTTGTGCATCAGAAACAGTGTTTTCTTGCCTGGATGATTTCTGGGTCCTACTTCCTGGTATCTATGATTGGTCAGGTGCTTATTTTTTAAAATATATGGATATAAATATATAGGAATGGCTATATCACGTATGGTGTTTTGTTCTGATTAAGGGCACACTTATTACAGAAAATAGGAAAAAAAATCAATGGAGAAAACAAAAATACCCCATACTCCCACCACTGAGGATTGATCTTACTCCCAAGTTTCTCGGCCCTTGTGTCTGAGTTTGGATTAAACATGGACATTTGTGCTTGGCTTTTGAGTGACATTTGTATTGCCCTGCTGAATCTAAAACGTTATAGCTGGAAAGACTAACCAACTAGAGGTCACCTGGTTAGTCCATCTTCTGTGTTTAGAGATGGGCAGGAGCCCAGAGACAGGAAGTGGAAGAGGTGAAGCCAAGCCTTTGATCTCTTTTTCTTCATTTCAAAATCTTATCTTTCCTCTCACACTTCACCTTCTAAATATTTCTTGACTCAAACCTAATAAGTCTCCTTCCTCTTCCACAAGCCATCATCCATCTTATCATCCATGGCCCATAAAGAAAGAAACAAGGACCACCCCAAGAGCTAATATTTATTAAAGAGTATTATTAATATTAATAATCAATAACTATGAGAGAGGTGCTGTAATTAGCCCATTTTACAGATGAAAACATGAACTCAGAGTGTTAGTAACTTGGCCAAGATCTCTGAGATAGGAAGTATTGAGATCCAGGATATGAATCTAGACCGTGCAATTCCAGAGTCTTGAAGCAAACACTATGCTATCTGGCCATGACAGTAACCAGAAAAAAAAGTTCTGGATCCAACTATTTGGATTGGTGTGTTAAACTACAGCATATGTACTTTAAAATATGGAAATCATAAGTGTATAGCTTAATGAATTATCTGAAGGGGACATACCTCGTAATCAGTACCTACAACATATAGAATATTACCAACTCTTCAGGAGCTCCCTCATGTACCCATCCCATGTCACTGACCTCTCTTCCCCAAGAATAACAAATATTTTCATATCTTTATTAGTTTTCCTTGTTTTTGAACTTTATTTGAATGGAATCACACAGAATGTACTCTTTAATGTCAGGCTTCTTTCATTATGTTTGTGAATTTCAAACATATCTATGAATGTGGCTGAAGTTAATTTTTATTTCTATATAGTATATACCATTCTAGAAAAGTGTAACCTATTTCATTTATCCTTTCTATTATTGACACACATCTGGGTTGTTTCAAGTTTAGAGAATTACTAAATAATGCTGCTGTGAACATTCTTTTTGGTGATGAACTTATGTAGGCATTTATATTGGATTCTTACCTAAGAGAGAAATTTTGGGGTCATAGAGTATGCATAAGTCCATCTTTAGGAGATCCTAACAGAGAGTTTTTGAAAGTGGTTGTAACAGTTCACACCCACAGCAGTGTATGAGAGCCCAGTTACTCTCCATCCTCACCAACACTTGGTATTGTCAGTGGTTTTTATTTTTTTACTTTTTATTTGTATGTTGGTATCACATCACGGTTTTAATTTAAATTTTCCTGAAAATAATGATGTTGTGCACCTTTTCAAGTACTTGTTATCCATTTGGTTATCTTTTTTGTGAAATGCCTAGTAAATCTTTTGCCCATTTTTTTCTGGTAGATTGTCTTTTTTCTTAATAATTTATGGGAGTTAGTTACATATCCTATATGATGCTTTTTCCGGATAAAGTATGGCAATTGTTTATTTCCTTGTGTTCTTGTTTTTTACTCTCTTGAAGGTGTCTTTTGATGAAGTTATTAAATGTAATAAGGTCCAAACTATTAATTTTTGTCTCTATGTTTAGTGTACCCTGTGACCTATGGAAGAAATCTTTGCCTGCCCCAAAGTCATGAAAATATTCTCCTGTGTTCTCTACTACAAATGTCTTTGTTTTAAATGCCCACATTTGGATGTAAAATCCACCTGGAATTGACTTTTGTTTATGGTGTGAGGCAGGAGTCAAGATGAATTTCCTTACCACATGGATAACCAGTGCCCCCAGACCATTTACTGAGAAGACACTCTTCTCCCCAAGACTATCTTCTGCCTACCTCTTCTGTCGCATACAAATGTTCATATGTTTGGGTCTCAGGTGGACTCTCTAGTCTTTCTAATTCTCCTTGTGGCTGTCTTTGCACTATGACAGCACACCACCATGATGACTGTAGCTTTATACTAAGGTTTCATATCTGGTAGTAGACACCTTCCAAGTTTGTTCTCCTTCAAGATTGTCTTGACTATATGTGGCCACTTGTATTTCTATGGAAACTTTGAAATTGAATAGCCAGTGTTCACAAGATATCTGCTGAGATATTTTACTGTTATTTTATGAATCTATAGATCAATGAGGGGAGAAGTGACATCTTAACAACACATAGCAAAACAAACAAAACTACCAAAAAAGAAAAAAAAACTGAACCAAACCAAAACATCATAATAAAAAAGGAAGAAATGATAAGCTGAGAAGAAATATTTGCAATTCATAACACAAAAGGACTCATAGCCCCACTATATAAAAAGTTCCTAGAAATTGATAAGAAAAAGAACACATCCTCAGTAGCAAAACTGACAAAAGACATGAACCCATGGTTCACAGAAAATGGTATATAAATAGTCCTAAATGTATGAAAACATGCTCAAGCTTAGTCATACTATGACAAAATTGTTATATTCAAAATGTGACACAGCTGGGGGGAAAATAGAAAAGGAATTCCCTCCTCTCAGGCTATGCAGGCCCACCAGCTCCCGCACCCTAAGGACTCACATGACTGCATTGGAGGTGCCCCCGGGGTTCCAGATGATTTTGTGTTCAGAGGCTGCAGGTGGGGGATTGCAAAGAACTCACCTTTTTGGCGGAGCAGCTGGTGCAGTGCACATGCCAGAATCAAGGCAGGGCTCAGGTGCACTCACTGTGCTGGGGCTGCTTGTGAGCACTGGCCCTCTACAGGAGGCCTGGCTACTCCTGCTGCATGTCCACCAGCATCTGCCCATGTTGGGAGGCCTGTGTACCTGTGCCTGCTTGAGCCTGCCCGCTCAGAAACACCATCCAGTGTTGATGGAGCCTGACAATATGTCCTACTCTGCATGCCCTTATGAAGTTCTGCATCCAGCCCCTCTTTGTATAATTGGGAAACCGAGGCCCAGAA
Source organism: Tapirus terrestris (assembly GCA_004025025.1). NCBI lineage: Eukaryota > Metazoa > Chordata > Mammalia > Perissodactyla > Tapiridae > Tapirus > Tapirus terrestris. Next base: position 225,618 of record PVID01001808.1, read on the forward strand.
AGAGGTAGTGACTGGCCTGGGCCACAGTACATGGGGAGAGTCAAGAAGAAAAGTGAGGATGCTGGCTTCCCAGGCCAGGGTCCAACCCCTCCAGTCATATTTACTTTGGAAATGAAAGCCCCCAAGATCTTGGTGAACCCTGCCCAACTCTTCCCAATTTGGGCCATTTTCCTTCACACATCCCCACAAGCACACAGGCATGCACAAACAGAAGCCAGCTTCACAGCTGGGGACCATGGGAGGGTGGTTAAGAAGAGCAGACACCCTGTAAGTGAGAAGGGAGGAGGAGGAAGGGGTTGCAGACAGCTCTACAGTAGAGTAAGGGCATCCATTTTCTTAGCAAGATATCCAGAGGTCCATAGCATGAGGGTGATCCTCAAATTTCCCATAGTCCTGCCTGGGAAGGGGCCACCTGCATAGTAGTCTCCAGAGGACAGGACACAGGGTCCTGCAGTCCACCACTCTGGGCTCATGGAAGTGGGCTGATCGTACCCCATCCCTTAGTATAAACAAATACTACAAGAGTTAAAGTGTTACTGGCCAAAATTGGGATTCTCTGCCTGATGTACATAAACAAGCCAATTAATTATGGCACCAGCCTTTGAGGGAAGAAATCAGCTTTATTCTGTGAGATCAGTCTCCAGGGAGACAGGGTGTGTGCCTTCAGATCTGTCTCACAGATTCAGGATTTGGGACAAAATTTAAGAGGTTGGGGAGAACAGGTTGGCATGCAGAAATGCTGGTGGGACAGGTTCTTGATTGGTGGGCTTCAGGTATTTATGGTAAGGTTTTATACATTTATGATGAGACTCTAAACATTTATGATGGGGTTCTAAATATTTTTGTATGAGGTAAGGAAGGAATTTTAACACAGATCTTCCTGGATGAGGGACCCCTCACTTCTGATAAGGGTCCAGCTTTCAAGTTCCATCATGTCCCAGTCCTTGGGTTCTGTGGGGACGAGGGTCTTTGGTTCCTAGGTCATTTCAGACCACGATTTCGTCTTTTGCGCATGCCCTGGCTGCGTGACTGTGCAGTTTTTCTGAAAGACAATCCATAATCACTTTGTTGATAAGAGATGGAGTCTGTTTGAACTGGCTCTAAATGGGCCCATGGTTACAAATGTCTCAGTTTCCTTCCCTACAAATGGGCGCTTGCAATGGCTGACCCCGAGTGTTCTGCATGCTTGGAAAGTCTGTGGACCCTGGTTCTCTACCAAAGACCCATTGTCCTCCAAGGACGTGAGTAAATGCTTTCTGTTCTCTGAAGGTCCTTCAGGGCAGAGAGGAGCTTGGGGAATGAGGACTTGGAGTAGAGCAGAATGAGGCAGAGCCAGGGACTGAGAGTTGGGGGTCCAGGAACAAGCCCACTCATAATTGGATCCTCAAGGTCCTCATTTGGAAGTAGGAGGACTCATTGCCCTGTCTGAGGTGAGGCTGCCTTTTGAGCAAACTAAACACCCCAGAGGGGAGAGGCAAAGAGGGGGGCAAGAGTATCTTCTGAGGTCCCTTCCACAGCCGTGAAATCCTGCAGACTTTAATGCTGGGACTTTGGAGAGCCCCTGCTTTGAGGCCACCCAAAGAAAGGTTCCTGCCTGGGGCTGCAGTGCTGGTGCTGGCCACCAGGGGGGCAGGCAGCTTCCTGTTACAGTGGTGCCCACAGAGCTTTGCTGGAGCAACTGGAGCAGGAAGAGTCATGCAAAGGTCACTTTGCCATTCCCCTGCCTCAGAAACAACATGCACCTGCTATTCTTAGTGGTCATGTCTACAGAATGAGCTGGTCAGAGGCAGGAAAAAGAGCTGCAAGATCTCCCCATTTATTTATTCAGAGACTGTGCCTTGAAAACTCATCCTGTGCCAGGTGCCTTGGAGGGTCCAAGTTCAGTGGTCTCTGTCTTCCAGGATCTCTCAGTCTGGAGGAGAGAAGGACAAAATCGCAGAAGGAAGATGTGAAAGAAAATAGTAAGTGCTAGCATGAAAATAAATCAGGGTGTTGTGAGAGAGGGCTTGGCAGTCACTAGGAAGGAGGGTCAGAAAGGCCTCACTGAGGTGACATTTACTGGGACCAGAATGACAAGAGGGAGCCAGCCTTGCACTACTCTGGGAGCAGCGTGTCAGGGAGAAGGTGCCATTGGTGCAGAGACTTGCAGGCAGAAGTGAGTTTGACCAGAGGAGGTTAGAAAGGTGGCCAATGTGGCTGCAGGGAGTGTGGGAGGAGAGGGAGCAGAGGGAGGAGGGCAGGGCCAGGTCTTGGGGCCTGGTAGACTGTGAGTTATCCTTCCTCTCTGAAAACATTGCCCCAATACCTTGCATTTTAAAACTACAAATATTTAGTACCTCACAAGTTTTGTGGATGAGGAATCCAGGCATCAATTAACTTGGTTCCTCTGCTTAAGGTGTCTCACAGGCTGGGGCTGCAGCTTCACCTGAGGCTTGACTGGCAGAAGATTTGCTCCCAAGTTCACTCTGGATTCAGGATGCAGTTTGGACTCAGAGTCTGAGTTACTTTCTGTCTATTGGCCTGAGCACTGCCTCGGTTCTTTCCTACGAGGGCCTCTACTTAGGGCAGCTCAAAACATCTGCGCTTGATGCCCCCAGTTAGGGACACTACAGAGAGAGACAGAGAGAGGTGGAACACAAAAGAGGGAGTAAGAAGGAAGTGAGAGACTTTTTGTGTTTAAAATTTAGGCATCCCATAATGTTGGCTGTATTCTATTGGCCAGAAGTCAGTCACTAACCACTCAGTGGTTACACAGGGATGTGGAAGGAAAGTGTATACCATGGGTGGGGTCACTGGGTACCACTGTGGAGGCTGCCCATTTCATAGGCTGAGATGAGGCACTTGAGTCTCATTCTAAATATAACAGGAAACAATTGACAGGTTTTAATCCTGAGGATGGCAGTGTCTGAATTTCATTCACTAACCCCCTCATTGTTCTGACAGTTGAATGAAGCCAAGTTAGAAGTGACTGTTCCAATATCACATTGCTGGAACCCAGGCCTGTTTTGAGTGGTGTTCCATACTATATCCCACCCCTTCTTGTAATTCTTCCATCTGTAAGTTTGTGCCTTAGATACACATGACACCAGGCCACAGGTGTAATAGATATTATCTCACATACGTCTGATGATGTCCCTAGGAAGTAGATTCTAGCCTGATCCCCATCATGCAGGTTGAGAGACTGGGAAGGACCTGAGAGGCACAATGAGTTTTCCAGGACAGAGAACTGGTGAGAAAAAGGACGTCTGAATTCAGCTCTGTCTCCTCAAAGATAGGACCCTAGTTTTATTTCTAGGAAGCTGCAGCCAGGGCTGTGCTGGCTCACTATGTACAGTTAGGGGTGACATCGGGGAGGAGGGTGAGCAGTGACAGCCTGGGCTGGTGGGGGAGGGGGCTTTGGGTAATCTTTTTGAAGGAAGGGGCCCAGGTAATGGAATCTTGAGAAAGTGACCTCACTTCTTTGGTGATAGGCCCCAACAGAATGTAGAATTCTGGTCACCAGGCACCCACAGCCCCCTATCCAGATCTGTTGACCAGAGACACTCCAGAGAACAAGATGTTCTGCTGTTGTGTCCTGAATTTCAGAGGCTCTGAACTAAGGAAAGCCCAGAGTGAGACTTTTCTGTTGCTGTAGACATTGGCTTAGCCCTCATCCCCGATGCCACTGCCCATTTTGTAGGAGGCATCCAGACATAACACAGGGAAGTCCAGGGCAGGCTAGTACAGAGTAGGCCACAAATGTGATCTCACCTGAGCGGTCCCACACCCCATTCCCCTCATTGCATGTGTTGAGGGGAGAAGGCAGGGGATGAGGGGCATGCCCTTCTTGGGAAGGAGCTGGTTGTTAGGTGTTGGGAGCCTGGTAGGGCTGTCATGTTCATACCCCAGGTCATGGCTGGCAGCATGAGAAGGTGATTGCCTCTACTCATATGTGACCTGAGCCCTAGAGGTTTCATCCCCTTCCCTCCCTGACTAGAATTCTTTGCAGATGCCCCTCTGTGCCAGAACTTAGGACAGAATTTCTCATGGGACTGTCCTCCTGTGACAATATCCAGGTAGGCTCCTGATGCCTCCTGGCCTGGCTTGAGGCTTATCTTTGCAGAACTCCACTCAGGAGATCACCAGGGAGCTGGCCTATGGGTCCAACTACTCCAACTCCCTAGACAAGGGGCAAGTGCACCAGGCCACCAACACTATCCAGTGCCTTGAGACAGGCCTCCCAGGACTTTCCCACATGAGTGTCCCACATGCAGGCTCCCAAAGGAAGCTGAATCTCCACACATAACCCACCCACTATGTGGTAGAATAGAAATACACTCTTCACATATTTGTTGGAATAGTGGAGAAAATATTCAATGTTTTTATCACTTTTCACCAGGCTATGAGTATCTTAGCATTTTGCTACTGTTTTGATTGTTTTACTGACCCACCCTAGTTATCCTGTGGAGCAGTGAGCTCCACCATCCTTGCAGACCTTCCCTAAGCCTTACAAATCATCATGCTTAATAGGGTGATTTATACACAAATGAGGGTGGTGGGATTACTTGGTTCTACACATTTCTCTGCAACTTGTCACTTCATAGAATATATCAAATCATCACAGGCCTGTCAGGTCAGAAGCTGTGGCCTTATGTGACTTCATAATGTCCCATAAAGGAAGTCATTTACCACAATAATTCAGCCTTTCAATGTTTTTAGAACTTGACATCATTCAATTCTGTTGCCATTTCAGCGAGCCTGCAGGAAACATCTTAAGTATGTCCTCATAGACTGTGTAAGTTTGCTGGGTCTGCCATAATGTAGAACCACCGATTGGGTGAAATGCCCCTGATGCTTACTGACCTAGTCCCAGTCTCTGTCTTTGGAGATCTCCACCCAGGACATGGTCAAGGAGCTGGTTGATGGGTTCAACTACCCCATCTCACTAGAGAAGGGGCAGATGCATCTGGCTACCAACAATGGCCAATACTGGCCTGGGGTAAATGTGAGCACATAGTGATCTCCACACCCAGGACACTGAGGTGACTGGAACCCAGAACCCAGATTCGAATCTGGTGATTCCTCTGGGATCCTTTCAGGAATGTGGTTTCCCCAGAGCCTTCCCCTTCATATCAGGTGCTGATGAAGCCTTAGGTAGTTTAGAGGGAATGTCATGCAGCCCATGGTAGGGACAGTTCTCAGTTCTGATCTGTGTGATCTTGAGCAGCTCCTTGAAATCCCTAGCCCTCTGTTTCCCAATATCTACAGTGGGAACATTTGTTGAAGACTCACTAGGATAAGGCTCTGAATACAGGATATTAATACAGGGAGGTGCTATTGTTTCTCAGCTAACAAAATGCCTTGAAGGTGCCAGTTGTTTATCATTGCCCCCAAAATCAAATGAGCTTTTAAAACCTAGAAGCTTTTTCCATGTGGTCACTCATGTCCTTTCTCTTGCCCAAGTTCTTGAGGTGATGGGAGTTTCTTGTCTGAGCTCCAGACCCTGATCCTCCTGGTGGCTCATGGTGATGCCACTGACTATTTGTCCTTCCTTGTCCACCCCATGTGAAAAGTAGTCAACTCTCCTGGGATGAGGCCTGCTCAATGCTAATTCCCAAGGCAGGCACAATGGAGAAGATGGTAGAGTCCCTGGTACCAGCTTTCCCAGATAGAAACATCTCCTACATTGCCACCTTCACATGCATGTACCAGGCCTTCACCACCACCAGGCCCAGAACAGGAGGTGTGTGGGCAATCTGCTCACAAATATGCCTCAATCCTTAGTCCAGTTGCCCTGGTGCATGGAGGGTTGGGGTGGGCTGTGTCCAGGCCCTTCAGGAGAAGAGTGTCAGTGGGAAGAAGAGACTCATACAGACTCTGTGTTCAATCTACTGGATGTGCAGACCTGTCACTGCCAGGGCCACAGCTGGGATGGGGCTCTCCCCTGGATGGGAAGGGGCAGGCATAGAGGCCCAGACCCAAATAAGGGTGCCTTGGGAGGACAATATGGAAGGAAAAGCCAGGCCTCTGGCTTTGTGGCCCAATTGCCTCCCACAGTGCCATCTCCTCTATGGTGGGAACCTGGCTGGATCAAGTGCAGGATTTCTGGGAGCCCCTGCACTTTCCCTATTTCAAGCTGAATCTGCCCTATGTTTGTGTCAATTTGCCTGGCTTGGGACTGGAGGGCCATGCCAACCTTCTCCAGGTCCAACTGGAGCATTTAGAGCCCACTGAGGCAGAACTGGAAGGGGAGGGGACTGCAGTCCGGGAAGACTATCAGTGTTGGGATTTATGGGCTGGAGTTCCCTTAAAGGCAGTAGAGTCTTTTCTGCCTTTGGAAAGTCACAGGGATAGTCAGGTATGTGGGTGAAACTTCTCTTTACCCAGCTCCAGCGCCAACTGCAGGGCTCCAGCCATCTCCAGGACCAGAGCAAGGGCAAGCTCCTGGGCTAGAGCTGGAGCCAGAGTCACCTCCATCAGCCCCTCCAGGGCTGGAGCAAGTGCCAACCTCAACTTCAGCCCCAGTGACAGCTCCTGAGATGGAGCCAGAGGGACCATGGGCTCTAATGTGAATTCCACCTCCAGCTGAAGAAATAACAACAAAGCTGGACTCAGCCCCAGAGCCTGCCTGCCTTTGGGCTGTGACCACCAAGAGCCTGCTAAGGGAGGAGAAGCCTAACCTCTTGGAGTTCCCTCCGCTGTTGGTGGCAGAGCAGTTACCTCTGATGGATGTGATGAGCAACGGGGGTTCTCAGGGCAAGTGGGGCCTGCCTTCTCTGTGCCATCAGCTCCCCAGACCTACCATTCCCTGATCTGGAATCCAGTGATCTGGGTCCAAATCCCAGCTCCCCCACTTATCAACCCTATGACCTGGGCAACTTTCTTAACCCCAAGCCTTTGCTGTCCCCACGTGGACAGTAGAGATTGACACTAAGAGCACCTGCTGCACAGAGTGGCTGTGCAGATGAATGAGGTAGAACAGAGAGGAAGTTGGGCAGAGTCTGGCCCTTTGGTGGGGGAGGAGAGCTCACTAAAGTGCTGCCAGGTCCGTGGGTGGATCACCCATTTGCCCAGGAGGCCTCAGCATTTATTAGGCACCTGATATGCACTTGACTATAAGGGAGACAAACAAACAAAGCCTGTGGATGTTGCTGCCTCAGGGAAATGTGCATCTAAATGGGGAGTCAGCCAGAGAGTGATCAGAATGAATGGAAGATGCCCCTTCAGATGGGCAGGTGTGAGCTGGGTTTTGGTGCTCGGAGGAAGTGAGACTGGGCTGGGAGTAAATGCCACTTCCCTTACCCACAGTACTGTGTCCTGGGTTGTCCTGTGCTGGGCACCTTCAGTGGACAGAGATAAAACCCACAGACTGCCACAAGTCTCAGACCACATCCTCTGCTTCTGAGCTCCAGCTCTGACCACTGACCCTGCCTGGGACTGTGGACACTGAGCTGGGGTGTGACAGGGCCAGGTGAGACTTGCTATCCTCCTGAGGAGCTGGTCAAGAAGGTGGTGCCTTACCACTGCCTGTACATCATCTAGTTCCAGCAGGACAACAGGGAAAATGAGTACCTAGTACCCACCATCCATGCCACCATCACACACTTCAACACTGTGGCAAACTGCGTCATCACCTCTTGCTTTGGAGACCCGAGCATGACAGCCCAGGACAGGGCCAGGGTGGTGGAGCTCTGGATCCAGGTGGCCATAGTAAGTAGTGAAAGGCCCAGGGATTCCCTTTCTGGAGTCGTGGGGACTGCCTCTTCTCCTTTCTCAGCTCTCAGGATTGAAGTCTGTGGTCTAAGCCTCTGAATAGTCCCTAGGCCCCTCCTACCAGGGCCACTTTGACCTTGACTGCCAGTCCCAGTCATGGGAAGCTCACTTCCTTCCTGGGCTCTTTTCTTGGGTTGAGATAAAGTCCTCGGGTGTGCCATCCCTGGGTTCCCTGGGCATCTGTCTCATCCAGGGCAGGAGAAGTCCAGGAGGGGACAAAAGTCAGAGGAAGCAGGGCTCCATTTTCCCCTCACAGCTCACTCTCTTTCCTTCCCCACGAGTTCTGAGTCCTCGGGAACTTCTCCTCGCTGTGAGCCATTGTCTCTGCTCTGAAAACCCCTCAATTCACCATCTGAAGATGACGTGGGGACAAACTTCCAGGTGAGTAGGCCATTCTCTGTGTGAGCACCAGCAGGGTGGACCAGATACCCTGCATGGGGTTGGCATTGCCCCCTCAGTCAGCTGGAACCTCCTGGGAGACAGTGAACCCTGAGGACAAGAACTGACCTGGTTTTTGCAAGTCTCTGAGTTTCTCTGGGACCTTAGACCAGCAGCTCTGCTTCAGGAATTAGTTTCCTTAAATGTTAGATCCTGGCTTGAGCCAAATTGGAGATTTTCAAGTATTTACTTTGCAGCAACAGAATTCTCTCCAACTGAAACCGTCACTCTTCAAAACAGATCTGCTCAGGAGACATGGGAATGGAGGCCCCAGGTGACAACAGGAGAGCCCCCTCCTTAGGCCCACAGAGACCTCAGGGCTCAGAGGAACCCAGAAAAACCCTCATCCAGGCCCCAGGCTGTTTGGGTCTTCTGGGTTCTCAAACATGACAGATTTGTTCTTAAAACACCCAACAGTTTTTCTTTTCTTCTTTCCCCTTTTCTCAGGAAGAGTTCCCCAAAATTTAAAAAGCTGTGCACCAAAGACCAGTGGGCGAGCAGAAAGCTGCTTATGGAGGGTAACATGTAGGCAGGAGATCTGGAAGGAGGGGAGGAGGAGAGAGGAGGGGAACAGCCTGAGGGGATCCTAGGAGGTGAGGCCTTTGGCATGGCCACAGGCCTGGCCTGGGGGTCAGAAACTCCTATGATGGTTGGGCAGGCAGGAGCCACTTGGCAGGCCCCCAAGATACCTTGTCCCTCTCCATCCATGGTTTGGTGACGCTAGGGACCTGGACACACCATGAGAATCCAGAGATGGGGATCTTGGTCAGTGGTGGGGCTGGGGGTGGGGTGAAGCAGAGAGGACAAGGCCTCTGGTTGGGAGGGCGGTGGCCTCTCTTTGATGGGTATCCCTGAGGAAGTCACTATCTCTCTGTGGGCCTCAGTCTCCTCCTCTGGGAAATGGAAGGAGACGATCTGTGGTATGGGCCTCACAGCAGGTGATGAGGTTCCTGCAAGGAGGGGAATGTACAGGAGGTTTGTGTTGGCTCCTCCTCAAGAGGTGAGGGGAGAGCAATGGCGACAGACAGATGACACTGAGTCCTAGGCAGATCCTGGGAGGCAGGTGAAGTTCTCCTCACACTTTCCAGATGAGGAAAGAGGCTCAGTGAGGCCTGGGCAGGCCCAAGGTGACACAGGAGTGAGTGTTGGAGCTGGGATTGATCTAGAATCAGAGCACCCTGGAGATGGGAGCAGCATAGGCACCAGGGGACTCAAGCCAGATGTCCAAGGTCTGAGGTCAGGGGCATGTAGAGAGGAGTATGGCCTCACTGACACTATCCTCGACCCTGGCAGGAGGTGACCTCCATGATGATCACCCTGCATATGGACACCCAGGGACCCCGGAGAGGCGGCAGCAGCAGTTGAGGGTGGCTGTGGGGGAGGGGCCCAGGAGTCAGAGGAGAGGGGTCTCCCCACTCCCAGCTGCAGTGTCCACCAGGAGAGGGGACTTCCTCCTCCAGGCCAGCTCCTGGTGCCACAGAGCCTGAAAGGCTTGCATTGGAAGTGACCAGGAAGAGGCCTGGTATGAATGGGTACAGGATAGATTTGGAGTGGGGAGGGGCAGGGACCACATACCCCGGGATTTACCAAAAGCCAGCCTGGGAGGTGACTGGGGGAGTTAGGTGTTCCTGGAGAGGAGAGGAGGAGGGAATTGCGGGGAGCCCGCTAAGGGTCCTAGACTACTCTATGTGGGAGCCTTGGGTGGGAAGGAGGCTGGGGTGAGGGGTTTTAAGGGAGGGCCTTCGGAGGCACTTGAGAGCAGGGGCTTATCACCACCCCCACCCTGATGGCACAGGGTGTCGTCCCCTTTCTTGGCATATACTTCAGTTATTGGCAGCTGCTGGAAAATGCAGTGGAGGAGTATCTGGAGGTGAGTGAGGCTGGCGGTGGGGCTGGGGGATCAGGATCCTGGGGTTTGGGAAGAGAGAGCCCTGTGCTGAGCCCCGAGTTCTCAGAATTTGGCAAACCTACTCTCAGGAGAGCCTCACAGCCCCTGGAATCTAGGGCCTGAGTCCATCTTAGCGATGAGTGAACAGAGGCCCCTTATAAGCCACTGTCCAGGTTCCCTGTGCTGGTAAAGCTCAGAGATGACTGACTACAGAGCTGCAGGAGGTTGTGTCTGAGCTGGATTCAGCCTTTCCCTCAGGCCCTGCCCTTGGGGGTAGTGAAGTCAGGTTCCTCAAAGTCAGGAAGCACATCAGTGGCTGAGCTGTCCCTTCCTGCCTGAGGCCTCAGTCTCCCCATCTGTCATCAGAGAGGGTTCTGGCCTCAGCTCTCCTGTCCCCCTGCTCTGGAGCCCAGAGCCTGACCCAGGTCCAAGTCCTATTTCTGGAAGTGCCAGCCCCCTGGAAGTAGTGCAACATGAGAAGGGATGGGGATGGAGGCTATTTATGGACTAAGGGGGCTGTTTCTGATGGACTTTGGATGTCTGCCTTCCATAACAATGTGATCAATTTCCAGAAATGGAGTGAGGTGACTAGCTGTGGCCTCACTGTGGGGAGGGTGGCGGTGTGGAAATCAGAGACCCTCTTGGGCAAGATCCTCTCTGGCCCTAACCCTTGGATCTTATATTTATTGGGAGAGGTAGATACACAGAGCTGGGATCCCATCACATTGGCAGGTGGGGGAAGAGGCTGGCATCAAGGACAGTTTCCTGGAAGAGGAGCTATTTCAGCCCAAATGTGAGAACAGGCAAGTCCTGGATGGAATTGGAGGGAAAGAGGGTACCCATGTAAGCAAAGACCCCAGATTGGTTCCTTGCCCCTCCCCTCCCCAGGCCCTGTCTGCATCCTGTCCTTCCTCTGTCCCAGCAATTCAAAGTAAATTGAAGACATCCCACTGCTCCATGAGGCTGCAAATCAATATAACTTGGAACTCAAGGAGCATTTTGGGGCCTGGTTCCAGGCCATGGAGCCCTTAGCAAAGATGAGAGGTGAGGCAGAGCAGGAGTTGGGTGTGGGCAGGGAGGACTGTCTCTGATGGTGAGCTCCAGAGCCCATGGCTGTGGTTCCCTGGTCAGTCCCATACTCTGCTGCACAGCAACCTGTGGGTCACTGGGACTCCAGCTGTGGTAGGCTCTGGGAGGGACACCTGAAGTGTGGCTCCTGGTAGCTCACGAGTTCATTTTGTCCTGTAGCTACAACATGTCCTGCCACCTAGAGTTCCCATTACAGTGGGCCAGCAAGATTAAAATGTTCTTCAAGGCATCAAAGAACCTGCCATCTTCCAGCTCAGGGCTAAGTGAGTGTCCGGACCAGCAGTGACTGAATCCAGGGGCTCAGTAAAGCTTCTGGCTAAACATGGGCCTGGGGAGTTGGACAACCAGCACTGGGATCCCAGCTCCACTGCTGAGCAGTCCTGTGACAGGTGATTTCCCCTCACCTTTCTGGGACTTGGTTTCTTCCCCTGTGAAATGTGTGATGCTAAATGACAGCTCCCACATCAGGGACAAATGGGATGCTGTTAATGGAGCACTCAGCACAGGGTTTGGAGCACACAGTGCAGAGGGGACAGGGAGGTGGGCCATGATACTGGGGAGGCCCCCCAATAATAGTCTTTCCTCTGTCACCAGGCCCCCAGCACAGAGCCAGTACCAGAGGCAGATCACACTCCTGAGACTAGATCAAGTGCAGCCTCTTCCTCAGCAGTGGGACACAGCTGGGACACTTAGGGTGCACCTGGCCAGCTACCCCCACCCTGATGGGAAGGAGAACATTGTAAGCCTTTTCCTGGGGTCCCTGAAGCCCAAGGGAGAGTGGATGACCCACCCCAACTCCCTAACATCTCTACCCCAGCACTTATTTACCTATTGGGGAGGAGCAATAGTTATTTGTGGTCAATAGTAAGTATTAGATTTGAATGTTATATTAAAATCCTGTTTCTTTTACAACCTGGGAGTGGTGGTGTAGTTCTTCCACTTCCTGTGCTCATGTAAATGAGACATAGAATCTCACATTCCTCCTTGAATTAAGGAATCTTGCAGGGTGACAGATTATTGTACGTGGGAGAAGGGAGAAGGGAGAAGGGCCAGCCCACTCCCTGGCTGCTGAAGGACACCCCCAAGACCCCCTTCCTCAGAGGATGAGTTCATTTCAATGTGGTTCACCTGGGCCAGGAGCAGAGACAGCCTCTCAGAACTCCCAGGATTTATAGATTGGAGGTACTTTCACAAGCAGAGCAACAACCACTGAAATGTGAGCGTTTTTCAAATAGCACCAGCCAAGACCATGTCCTGCCCTAGGGCAGTGGCTGCCTTTCTACAGCTTTGGAGGAAAAAGGAATGATTTCTGCTTCACTTGGTGAAGTTTCCTTTGACCAATTATTGCAACTTCTAGCTTAAGAGTTCCATCTCTGGATTGCAGCAGCACTAACTGGGGAAAACATATAAAAAGATACAAGTTTGCATGTGGAAAGGACAAGGCCAGAGGAAGGTCATGTGCAGATGGACTGAGGGCAGGCAGCACATTCCCTCATCAGTTGCCTTCCAGGGGCGCCGTGATCACCCTTTCTCTAGAAAGGAATCCTCCTGGGATCCTTGTCCATGATCTCAGAGTTCCTTTTCCTGCTGATTTCATTTCCAGGGGAAAGATTTGTGATGCAGATTTTAAGGTTACAGCTGGGCTTTGTTTCATAAATATTACTGCTCCCTGTGAACTAGTATTCCCAGCATCCCTGCACTGCCTTATACAGTTCTTTTTGGACAGGAATTTCTCTTCCTCAGTCAACTTATTGTAGGACTTTCCCCATGAGGCCATAGGTACAGTCTGGGAGAATGAAGGTAATGTAGCCAAGTAGGGGTCATGGGCATTTTGGCCATATCCTCATGTAACTTAACTCTGCCTTCAGTGCCTGCTATAGCCTGATCTCATAGACATCACTTCCTTTTGAGGATGAAGTACTGCTGTGCACACCGAATGTTCTGGTTTGGTAGGTAAGGTAACACCTAGTTCAAAATGGACAGCCAAGGTCACATGGTCACTTGGTGGCTATAGTTATGCATTCAGTCTCTACTAAGGCCCAGTAGCAAGCAACACACAGGTTCTCAAAAGGAGAGTATTATCTGCTGTGGATCTCAGGGCTGTGCTCCCAAATCCTAACAGTCTGTGTTGTGATTCCTCAATTGGGGTCTGCTACTGGCACCACACATCATCTCCACATGCCAGGACACTTCAAGTACCATTGGGTCTGCTGGATCTTATGGCCCCAATGACAGAGCAGCTTCCCAGCAGCCTGGACCTATTGCAGAGCCTTCTGTCATTCTGGGCCCTACTCAAGACTAGCAGCTTTTTGGGTCACTCAGTCAATGAGCTTGAGTCATCCACCGTAATAAGGATTCTGTTGACTCCAAAATACAAAAAGGCCCACTAGGCAGTATTCCTATTTTTTTGTTGTTGTTCCTAAGAGGGGAGGGGCCAGATTGCACTACTTACCCTTCACCTTAAAAGTGATAACTTAACATGCCCAACACCACTGGACTCCTAGAAATTTCACTGAGGAGGGTGGCCCCTGAATTTTTGTCTGGTTTATTTCCTACCTTCTGACACACAATGTCTTACTAATAAGACTAGAATAGTTGCTACTCCTTGCTGACTAGATGGAATCAGCATCCCCCTGTGGATCTTGTCACCAGGACGGTACAATTCCCTGCTTCCACTGAGTTACAGTTTCCCAAATATGTATAGGCAGTGGCTTCTTAGATTTCTTTGTACTCACTGTCTGCTCACTTTTCTGTTGGGTCTTTTGTGTTTTCTTACTCATTTGAAGAATTTTTTTTTTAGACATTCTATAAAGTAATCCTTTCTTGGTTCATATCTATTATAGATATTTCCTCCTATTCTGGCCCTTGTACTTTATTTTCTATTTTTAGGTTGTTGACATATGTCAATAAATTAATTCTAGATATTGAGCTTATATCCAGTGACCTTACTAAAATTCACCCCTTTGTTGTAATAATTGTAGATTATGGTGAATTTCCCATTCATGCAAAGGTACCATCCATGTCTACTGGCAGTTTGATTTCTTGCTTGTTGATCCTTATGCCTTTATTTCATTTTACTGTGTTAATGCCCTGAGTCCCCTTTCAAAAGTAGCATGTTGAAGAAATGAGTGTTAGGAGGCATCTTTGTCTGGTTTTCATCACAGGGAAAAAAGCTTTCAATAATTGTGTATTAAGTATGATGTTTGCTATAGGTTCATTTTAAACAAATTTAATCAGATTAAGAAAGTTGCCCACTTTTACTATTTTGTTAAAAGTATTTAGTTGTTGGATTTTTTTTGGATGGGGTGAGGAAGATTTGCCCTGAGCTAACATCCACTGCCAATCTTCCTCTTTTTTTGTATGTGAGCTGCTGCCACAGCATGGCCACGGATGAGTGGTGTAGGTCCATGGCTGGGAACCAAACCTGGGCCGCTGAAGTGGAGTGCGTCAAACCTAACAACTAGGCCACTGGGGCTGGCCCAAGAGGTTTTTTAATGAACAATATTGAATTTTATTAAATTATGTTTTACATTGATTCTAGATGATGATATAGTTTTCTCTTTTACTTTTCTGCTAATGGGATGCTTTCTGTGATTTACTTTCAAATGCTAAATCACCCCTGAATTTTTTAGTATATCCCACTTAGTACTGATGTATTCTATTTTCATAGATGGCTGAATTCATAGAACAATATTTTCCTTAGAATATTTATATCTGTGCTTATGAAAGAGATTATCTATAATTTTATTTTCCCCTAATGATCTGGTCAAATTGTGGTATCAATTTGACACTGGCCTCATAAAATAAATTGAAAATTATTTCCTCTTTGGGAGAGTTTGGAAAATTTAGGTGATTTTTTTTCTTCCTTATGTTTGGAATCTTTGCATAGTCTTGGTCTGGCATTTTCCTCGGCAACGTTTGTGTTGTTGTTGGTTGGTTGTTTGATTTGACTTTTAAATAATTGATCCACTTTAGTCAATAGAGAAGTTTTTCCATTTTATATTTCTGTGTGTGTCAGTTTTGATAAGTTGTTTTTTAAAGTGTGGTCCATTTTGATCTCTGATGTCAAGATTTTATCCTAAATATTTCTTGATTAATCTTGTTAGTATCTTGTTAATGCCTATGATGCCTATGTCTTGATTCCTGATATTGGTAATTTGGTCTTCTTTATCTTTTCTTTTTTTTTCATCTGCTTTGCTAGGGGTTTACTAATTTTATTAATATCAACAAAACACAATTTGAGCCTTGTTGATTTGCTTCTATTGTATTTTTCTATGTCATTGATTTCTGCTCTTATATTTACTGTTGCTTTACTCTGATATTCTTCCACTTTGACAGTTCTGTTTTTAGTTCTTGGGCAGGAAGCTGAGATTAATAATATGAGTCTTTCCTCTATTCTAATTTACTCTTTGAAGGCTATAAATTTCCCTCTATGCACTGATTTATCTGGCATCCCATGTCTACACTGGTGTGTTTCCAAACCCTGTGCCCATTGCTATGACAGAAGTGTGTACAGAGTACAGTAGGTATGCAAAAGAAAGAGTGGTCAAGTTTAGGTACTGACAAAGACTCCCTCAACATGTTTGTACTGTGTCTTGTAAATTGAAAAAGTATGTGGTTAAAAATTAAAGGATGATCAAATGCAGTAAAAGTCTGAGAATCCTATATACTGGTCAAAAATATTGTGGCACCAGGAAGGGCACTGTATAAAACAGCAGGGCATTAAGGACCAGTGTAAAACTCTGTCAATATGCATAGGAGCTTAGAGTTGGAGACATGGAGACAGAATACCTCCTGGAACTCTGGGTTTGCTGTTTACTCTGTTGGCAAGCTTAGTCAACATCTCTGTGCCTCAGTTTTCTCATATGTAAAGTGTTTTCTTTAAAGATTAAATGATTTGATATTTATATGTAGTCGCACATCTGATTTGTTAATCAGAGCCTGTTCTTCTCAAATAACAGTCACTCTGGGACACAGAGGAGGAAGAATAAGCCACTATGCACAGATGAGACAGGAGGGTTCAGTTCCACGAAAATGATCGGAATAGAAACAAAACAAGGATAATGAAAGGAAGCACCGGAGACATTCTCTGTCTCCTTAGGACAGCCCAGCTCTTCAGATGGTCTCAGTCAGGCTCCTGGGGTCACCTGCGGACAGATGTGTCAACCATGCACCTACGAAGGTGGATGCGCAAGCCCACCCGCGTGCTAGGTTGGCCAGGGCGGGCAGAGGGGAATGGACGCCCGGCAGACGGATTCCCCGGCGTGAAGAAAAGAAGAGGCACCTGCAGAGGGACCGGGACGGGGGGGGGCCGGGATCGCTGAGGGGGACGTCGTAGCCCAGCCCGGGGAGGGGCGGGAGCAGCTCGCCCGGCAGGAGGATGGCGGGGTGGAGCCCGGGCGGGGCAGGGTCTTGAGACCCTTGCCCCGCAGGCCGGCAGGACTGCCTCCTTTACAGACCCCTGCAGGACCCGGCCCACGGGGAGAAGGGCGGGTGGGACCGTCCAGGCCGCGCCCCGGCCAGACACCGCCCCGCCCGGGGCCCACCCTCGCCGCGCCCAGGGCCCGTCTCTTCCCGGATTTGTGGCCCGGCCCCGGCCCCGCTGCGTTCCATTTATGGCCGGCCCCGCCTTGGGCTCCACCCCTGCACTGGCACCGCCTACGACCAGTGACCAGTCCCCGTCCCCTCTCACGGCCTGTGACCAGCCCGCCCAAGACTCCGCCTCCTCCCCGCCCCAATTTCCCGTCCCTTCGCCGTCCCCACTGGGGGGACGCGCTCCGCGAGGCGCCTTGACTTAAACGCGAAGCGCGGCTGCCACCACCTCAGTAGCCGCAGTAGCCTCAGTCCCGTCGGACTCGGTTGCCTCAGGCCTCGCTGCCGCTGACCGGATCGCCGCGTCCGCAGCCCCTCAGTCCCGCCCCAGCCTCCGGCCGGCCGACCCGGGGCACGCCCTCTGCCGCGGGACAGGTAAATGAGTGATCGCGGGCGCGGCCCGGGGCGGGGTCAGGGACCGGCCTGGGGTGGAGGGGTCAAGCCGAGTTCTTCGGGCTGAGCCTGGGATCGGGGGTCTGGGGTCGAGGGGAGATGGGGGCTGGGCCTGGGATCGGGGAGTCGGGGTTGTGGCCGGGGTCAGGGCAGAGGCCGAGGGTTGGGCTTGGGTCTGGGGTCGAAAAGTTGTGGAAAAGTCAGCCTTTTGTTTTCTGTTGTTCCTGTAAGTCATGTGCGTTTTCTTTGCCCGATTTTAAGATTTTCTGTCTGGGTGCATGTGCACGTGTTTTCTCTCTGTTCTACTCAGGCTCACAGAACTTTTTGTTATTTTTTGTGAGGAAGACCAGCCCTGAGCTAACAATCCATTGCTAGTCCTCCCCTTTTTTGCTGAGGAAGACCGGCCCTGGGCTGACATCCGTGCCCATCTTCCTCCACTTTATACGGGACACCGCCACGGCGTGGCTGACAGGCAGTGCGTCCGCGGGCGCCCGGGATCCGAACCCGCGAACCCCGGACTGCCAAGCGCGGACTAAACCGCTGCGCCACCGGGCGGCCCCTCACAGGGCTGTTGGAATGGTGCATGGAGTCTTGCATCAGAGTTGGAAAATTCTCAGCTGTTATTCATTCAAATGCTGCTGTTGCCCCATCCTTTTTCCCCTCTCTTTCTGGCTACACAGATGTGAGACTTGACCGTGTCCCACATCTCTCTTCCGCTCTGTACTGTTGTTTTCATTCTGTTTTTATATTCTCTTCTCTCTGAACTTTAGTTTCAGATCCAAATATCTGAAAGTTTGGATATTTTCTATTGAACCTGTCTGAATTTTTCGAATTATGTCTCCGCTTCTGGCTGTTACTTTCAATGTATTCAATAACTGTTTAATTGCAGATACCATATTTTTCAATGATAAAATCTTCATTTGATTACTTTTCTATAGATTCCAAGACTATTGAAATTCTTCTTTTCATCCATTTTTCTTTTTTCCTGTTTTTAAACGTATTTATCACTTTTTCTTATCAAACTTACTGAGGAATGATTTCCATAAAATAAATTACATCCATTTAAGGTGTACAATTTGATGAGTTTGACAGTTCTGTGCACCATGAGACAGAGCATTTCCAACACACCCCAAAGATTCCTTGTGTCCCTTTACAGTCCATTCCTTGCTCTGCCTCTCGGTCCTCTGGAAACACAGACATATTTTCTGTCATTTTAGAGTAGTTTGCATTTTTTACTAAGGTAATCTGTATGCTCTTTTTCTGTCTGGCTTCTTTCGCTCAGTGTGATAATTTTGAGATTCATCCATGTTGTATCAGCACGATGTTGGATTGCAATGATGAGAGTGGACATCCTTGCCTTGTTGCTAGTCTTAGGAGGAAAGTGTTCAATGTTTCACCTTGAAATATGAAGTTAGCTGAAGGTTTTTTGTAGGTGCCCTTAATCAGGTTGAGAAAATTCCTGTCTGTCCCCAGTTTGCTGAGAATTTTTATCATCAGCGGGTGCTGAATTTTGTCACATGCTTCTCTGATTCTATTGAGATGATCATCTGGTTTTTCTCTGTTACTCTGTTAATGTGGTTAATTACATGGATGAGCTTGAATGTTAAACCAACCTTTCATTCTTGTGATAAACCTCGTTTGGTTGTGATGCTTATTCTTTTAAAATATTTCTGGATTTCATTTGAGCATGTTTTAAGGATTTTAGTGTCTAGTTGCATGAGGGATATTGGTCTGTAGATTTGTTTTCTTGCAATATCTTCCTCTGGTTTTGTTATCAAAAGCCATGAAATGGTCTCCTAAAATGAGACCTCATTTTGTAGAATCAGTATTACTTCTTTCTTAAATGTTTGGTATGATTGACCGGTGTAGCCCTCTGAGCTTTGTTTTTAAGCCGGAATTCAGTTTATGTAATAGATGTGGGCCTATGAAGGTTACCTACTTCTTCCTGAATGAGCTTTGGGAGTTGTCTTTCAAGGAATTTTACCAATTCTTCTAAGTTGTTGAATTTGTTGGCTAAAGTTGTTGAGAATATTCTCTTATTATCTGTAGGACCTATAGAGATAATGCTTCTTTCATTCTTACTACTGATGACTTATGCCTTCTTTATTTATTTTTATCGTGATCATTCTAGGTATGAGTTTATACATGTATACATTTTGTGGATCTTTTCAAATAACCAGCTTTTAGCTTGGTTATTTTTCTCCATGTCTGTTTTAAATTTATTGATTTCTGCTCCTTTTTATTTCTTTCCTTCAACTTCCTTTGGGTTTACTTTACTCTTTTTTTAGCTCCTTGAAGTGGAATCACGTATCTTACACATACTTTGTTAAATTTATCCCCTCAAATGTTTCATGTATTTGTGTCCTATTATAAATGGTAGACTTAAAAGATTTCATTTCTAATTGTTAGCTGGTATATAGAAATACAGTTTGGTTTTGCATGTTGAACTTCTATCTTCAACCTAACTAAAGTCACTTAGTTTTAATAACCTTTTCCCCCAGGCTCTTGTCTTCTGCAAATATAGTTTTACTTACTCCTTTCCAACATATGTGCCTTTTATTTATTTTTCCCACCTTATTGTCTAGGATCTCCAGCATACTGTTGAATAGAAGTGGTGAGAGTGGATCTTCTTGTGTTATTCTTTATCTTAGGGGGAAAGCATTCAGTCATATATCATTATAGTGTTAACTGTAGGTTTTTCATAGGTCCATTTATCAGCTTGAAGAAATTTCCTCCTTTTTCTTATTTCCTAAATTTTAAATTTATAATTAATGTGTGTTGAATTTTGTCAAATGCATTTCTGCATTTATTGAGATAATCATAGGTTATTTTTCCTTTGTTCTCTTAATATGTTAAATTGCATTTATTGAATTTTGAATGTTAAACCAACCTTGCATTCCTAGGTTGAACCCCACTTGGTTGTGATGGATTATCTTTTTTATCTATCTATCTTTCTTTCTTTCTGAGTTTGATTTGCTGTTCTATGATCATGAGGGAAATTGTTCAGTAGTTTTCTTTTCTTATGGTATCTTTGCTTCGTTTTGTGATGAAATAAATGTATTAGGCAGTGTTTCCTCCAACATTTTCTGAAAGAGTTTGTGTTAGGTTGTATTCCTTTTTTCTTAATTTTTTGGTAGAATTCATCGAGGCCTCAAGTGTTCTTTGTGGGAAGATTTTTAATTAAGAATTTAATTTTCTAAAACTTTTCACATTTTGGTGTCCTGAGTCAATTTTAGTAATTTATGTTTTGCAAGGTATTGATTTTTTCTAAGTTGTAAAGTTCAGTGATATAAAGTTTCTCTTTATATTGCATCATTATTCTTTTCATTATTGTGAGATCTATGATTATGTCTCTCCTTTCACTAATGAGATTTATAACTTGCCTTTTTTCTCTTTTCTTTACCAGTCTAACTAGTGATTTATCAATTTTATTGACTTTTTTAAGTATATAGATTTGGTTTCATTGATTTTTCTCCAATGTTTTGTCTGTTTTTCTTTTTATTGATTTTTATGCTTAACTTTAGTATTTTCTTCCTTCTACTTGGGATATATTCTGCTGGTTTTTTTCTAATTTCTTAAGATAGAATCTAAGATAATTAATTTTGGACTTTTTTCTCCTCTGATATTAGCATTTAGACCTATAAATTTCCCTTTAAGCACTGCTTTAGGTGTATCCCACATATTTTTTAACTTTTTATTTTGAAATAATTATAGACTCACAGGAAGTTGCAAAAATAACATAGGAATCCTGGGTACTCTCCACCCACTTTCCCCCAATGGCAACATCATATGTAAAGGTAGTACAATATCAGATTTAGGGAATTGGCATTGATATATTGACATTGATATACTTTTAACTAGAACACAGGCATTATTCAGCTTTCATCATAGTTTAACCTGCGTATTTCTGTGTGTGTGTGTGTATTTTAGTTCTGTACAATTTTGATCCACGTATAGCTGTGTGTAACCACCACCAAAAGGGTCAAGATACAAAGTTGTTTTATCACCACAAAAGAACTCCTTGTGCTATCTCTTTGTATTCACACCTATTCTCCATCCCACCCCCTGTCCCTGACCCTTAAAGGCTGCTAATCGGTTCACCATCTCTCTAGTTTTGTCATTTTGAGAACATTATATAAATGGAATCATATAGTATGCAGCCTTTGAGGATTAGCTTTTTTCCCTAAAGATGATGTTCTTGAGGTCCCTCCAGGTTGCTGCGTGCATCAATAGTTCATTCCTTTGTATTGCTGAGTAGTATTCCCTTGTATGGATGAACCAGGGTTTGTTCAAACATTCACTTATTGAAGGGCATTTGGATTGTTTCCAGTACTGCTACTAAGAATAAAGCTGTTTTTAACATTCATGTACAGGGTTTTCTGTGAACATAAAATTTTATTCTCTGAGACAAATGCCCATGAGTACAACTTCTGGGTCATGTGGTAATTGCAAATTTAACTAGAAACTGCCAAATGATTTTCCAGATTGGCTGTATTATTTTACATTGCCTCTGGAAATTTATGACCATCCCACATATTTTGCTATCTTGTATGTTCATTTTCAGTCAATATAAAATATTTTCTAAAATTCCTAGTGATATCTTCTTTGCCCCATGAGGCTATTAAAAATATGGCATTTTATTTACAAATATTGAGGATTTTTAGATACCTCTCTGTTGCTGATTTCTAATTTAATTTTTGTAGTTGGATAATAATATTTTGTATTATAGTAAACTTTTCTATGTTCACTTGAAATTAGTTTGTATTCTTCAGTTACTGGCTAAAGTGTTCTAAAAGTTTCAAATAGGACAAATTAATTGATAGTATTATTCAAGTCTTCTTCTATCCTCTCACTGACTTCATGTCTACTTGTTTTATCGAATATAGACAGAGGAGTGTTGTCTTATTTCAACTTTTAATTCTCTCAGTTATTGTGTGCACACACACGTAGGATTGGTATTGATATTTTTATCGTTATAAAATGTCCTTCCTTATCTCTGGTTAGTGTTTGCATGGTTTATCTTTTCCATTCTTTTTCTTTTAACCTATTTTTGTCTGTACATTTAAAGTGGCTTTATTGTTGACAGCATATTGTTAGGTCTTGTTTTTACCCTCTCTTTGCCTTTTAATTGGAATGATTTGACCATTTCCATTTCTTGTAATTATTGATATGGTTGGGTTTAAATCTGCTATGTTGCTACTTGTTTTTTATTTATCTATTCTTTGTTCCTCTTTCTTGTTTGTTAGTTCTGTATTTTTTAGCATTCCATTTTATCTCCATCACTGACAACATCACTGCATTGTCTCTATTTTAGTAAGGGGGTTTGTTGTTTTGCTAGTGTTTTGGTGGTTACTCATCTGGTATCATTTTAATTCCTCCTGAAGAAATTCCTCTAACATCTCCTGTTGCTTAAGTTTGCTGGTGACAAATTATTTCAGCTTTTGTTTATTTGGAAAAGTCTTTCTTTTTAATTTTAAAGAAAATTTTTTGAAGTAAAATTTTAGGTTGACAGTTTTTCTTTCAGCACTTAAAAATTTTTGGTCCATTGTGTTTTGGCTATATAATTTCGAATGAGAAATTTGTGGTCATTCTTATATTTCTTCCTCTGTGCTTAAAGTGCTCGTCTTTCTCTTTGGTGCTTCAGTATGGTTTGTTTGTTTACCTTTTTTGTGTTTGAATAAGCTTCTTCAGTCTATGGATCTATTGTTTTTACCAAATTTGGAATATTTTCTGCCACTATTTCTTTAAATATATTTTCTATCACCTCCCTCTCATCTTCTTCTGGAACTTCTGGGCATGTTACACTACTTGATATTGTCCCGCAGGTCACTGAGCCTTGTTTTCCCAGTCCTTTATCTGTCTGTGTTTCAGTCTGGGTATTTCTATTTTTGTACTGGCCAGTTCCTTTCCTTCTGTTAATCTCATTTATTGAATTTTTCATTTCCAACATATATATATTTATTTCACCTCTAGAAGTTCCATCTGGTTCTTTTTTATATCTTCTGTTTGTCTCCTGCTATATTCATTTTGTCTTCTAAATACTTGTACATGTTTATAATACTTGTCTTAATACCATTATTTGACAGCTCATCATCTCTGCTTTTCAAGGTCTGTTCCTATTGACTACCTTTTCCCCTGTTTTTGGTCGTATTTTCTTGCCTCCTTGTAGGTCTAGTAACTTTTAGTTGGATGGTAGATGTTGTGACTATTACAGTAAGTGTCTAGTTTTTCTTTAAAAGAGTGTTGGACTTTGTTTTTGCAGGAAGATAAGTTACTTGTGGATCAGCTTGGTATTTTTCAAGCTTTTATTTTAAGATTTTTAGGTTGGGTGTAGAGTATCATTACTCTCGGGCTAATTTAGCCTCACTATTTAGGTACAACCCTTTTGCTGTCTTTTATTTATTGCCTTGATAGTTCAACTGGAACTCTCCCCTCTGACTGGTCAAAACTCTAAATGTCTCTCAACCCTCTACTGAGCAGTGGAAATTGTTCAATTTATAACTCCCTGGTCAGTTTTTGCCTCACCTCATTGAATTTCATGTGTTGCTTAGAATTTGGCAACAGATGAAAGGGATCTGCATGCAGATTTCTGGAGCTCTTTTTATATAGCTCTCTTCCCCTCAGAGCCTTCCCACGTATCTCATCTTCATAATCTTCAACTGCCTCAACCTCCCGGAGCTCTGATATATCTCACCGACTCAGTATGCTGTGGTGTTCTGCTTGGGTTTCCCCACCTTGTGATGCCATCTGGAAAGTGCTTTCACTAAGAAAGGGCAATAATAAGGCTTTATCCTTATCACAGTCTTGTGCAGCCTATTGTCTAATGTCTGAAATCAGTTTCATATACGCTTTTTCCAGTTTTCTAGTTCACAGCAAGAGGATGTTGTACCCTTGTTGTTTCATCATGAACAGAAAGCAAAAGTCTCCTTTGTTTTTTTTTCCTCTTGTTATTTTTTAAAAATTATAGTAAAATACACATGACATAACATTTACAATCTTAAGCATTTTTAAGTGTATAGTTCAATGATATTAAGTACATTCACGTTGTTGTGCAACCATCACCACCATCCATCTCTAGAACTCGTTTCATCTTGAAAAACCGAAACTCTGTATCCATTAAACAATAATTCTCCATTTTCCCCTAACCCCCAACCCCTGGAAACCACCATTCTACTTTCTGTCTCTATGAATTTGCCTACTCTAGGTATTTCATATAAGTGGAATCATACAGGATTTGTCCTTTTGTGACTGGCTTATTTCACTGTATTTTTTTTTAAGTATATCATTTGATCTTTGTTTGTAATGTTAGAATGATGGCTTGCAATACTCAGAATGTTTAAGCCAACAAGCTGATATGGTGGAGAGTGGGAAGGATATATATTGGTGTTTTTTGTTTATTTTCTTGATTGGGAGGGATAGACTTGTGTGTGTTTTTGTCCCATTTTGTGCATTTAACCTCCAGCAAGACACTTTATAAATGTTAGTGATGGGGAATTAAATAAACTGTAGTACTGCCCATTCATATTCTTTTGGCTTAAAGGACATTGTATTTTCACCGAATTTAGTAATTTTTATCATGAAAGAATGTTGCGTTTTATGAAATGCTTTTTCTGCATATGGAGAGGATCATTCAATTTGTATCTTTATTCTATTAATGTGTATTATGTTTACTGATATGCATAAGTTGAACCATCTTTGCATCTCAGGGATATATCCCACTTGATCATGATGTATAATCCTTTTAATGTGCTGCTGAATTTGGTTTGCTAATATTTTGTTGAGAATTTAGCATCTGTAATTATCAGGGATATTGGCCTGTAGTTTTCTTTTCTTGCAGTGTCCTTATCTTGCTTTGGTACTAGCATAATATTGGCCTGGTAAAATGAGTTTGGGAATGTTTCCTCCTCCTTAATTGTTTGGAAGAGTTTGAGAAGAATTGGCATTAATGCTTTAAATGTTTGGTAGAATTCACCCTGAAGTGATCTGGCCTTGGCCTTTTCTTTGTTGGGAGGCTTTTTGATTACTGTTTCAATCTCCTTACTTGTTAATGATCTATTCAGATTTTTTAATTTCTTCATGATTAAGTCTTAGTAGATTGTGTGTTTCTAGGAATTTATACATTTCTTCTAAGTTGTCCAATTTGTTGGACTATAATTGTTTATAATAGTCTCTTATGATCTTTTGTATTTCTGTTTTTGAAACTCTCTATGAATTTTTCGGTAAATCGTTTTGTACTTCAGCTCCAGAATTTCTGTTGGGTTCTTTTTTTATGATTTCTCTGTTTTGAACTTCTTATTTTGTTCCTGTATTCTCTTTTGATTTTACTTAGTTGTCTGTGTTCTCAATGAGCTTTGTTCAGACTATTATTTTGGATTTTTTGTTTGGCAATCTGTAGATCTGCGTTTCCTTTGGGTCAGTTACTGGTGCTTTATTTTGTTCATTTGGTGCTGTCATGTTTCCTTGATTATTCATGATCCTTGTGGCATTTTGTTGGTGACTGTGCATTTGAAGAAATAGGCACCTCTTTCTGTCTTTACATACTGGCTTCAGCAGGGAAAGCCCTTCACCAATCAGTTTATGTAGAGATTCTGAATGGGCATCCTGATGGTGGACATGCACAGGATTGCTGCTGGAGTCCTTGGTCAGGCTTGTTTGGTACCCAGGTCAGTAGGTGGGCAGGCTGGCCACTTGGGTTCCCAGGGGCCTGGGTTCACAAAAGCATGTCTAGAACTTGGGTCCACTGGAGCAGGCCTGGCACCCAAGTCCACAGTGGTGAGCCTGTGGCCTGGGTTTATTTGGGTGGACCTGGATCTTGAGTTAGCAAGAACAGGGAGCACTGGGGTGGGTCTGGTGAGTGGGTCTGCAAAGGCAGCTTGGATTCTGGGTCCAGGGGCCAACCTGGTGCTGGTGTAGGACTTGAGCCTGAGCTCACAGGAGCTCCCCTGGCACTGGGGTGTGCTTGACACCTAGGTTCACAGGGATGGTGCTGGACCTGAGTCTGTGGTGCCTGTCATGGTGCCAGTGTCTGTTATGGACAGGCCTGGGTCCTGGGTTCATAGAAGCAGACCTGGTGGGTGGGAATGCAGTATTGGCCTGAAGCCTGGACCCAAGGGGACAGGCATGGATCCTGGGTTCATAAGGCCAGCCTTGTGCAGAGCGGGGCCTGGAGCCAGAGTATATGTGGAGAGTCATAGAGCCTGGATCCATGATGCCAGCCTGATGTTGGGTTCTACTGTGGCAGGCCTAGACATTCTGTCCATTGGAGTAGGCCAGGAGCCTAGTTCTACTGGAGCCTGGGCCTGCAGGGGCTGGATTTCCCTGGGGTCCTAAGACTGCAGGAGCAAGTCTGGAGACTGGGTCCACAGGTGCCAGTCTGGAGCCTGGGGCTGCAGGTGCTAGCCTGGAGACTGGGTCTACAGGGGCAGGCCAGGCACTAGGCCAGACAGAGCCTGGGAAGGCAGAGTCTATCTTGGTGCTGGGGTGAACCTAGAGGCTGGGTCTACAGGTGCCTGGGGCTGGGGGGGCAGACCTGGCTCTGGGGTTCACTGGGGTGGGCCAAGTACTGGGGTATGCTGAAGTTGGGTGCTCACCTCATTGTCTTCCCCCAACTGGGAGAGTATGTCTCCCTCGGCTGGGCTGCTCAGACTCGGGGGCACAGGCAGGGTAATGTAAAACCGTTCTTTCTACTCTCTTGAATGAGTCTTTCCTTATTTGTGTGCTCCACCTAGGTGCTTTAATCTCTCACCTGGAATCTTTGGCTCTTGTGAAGGTATTTTCATGAGTGGCTTATTATTCAAATTGATGTTTCTGCAAAGGGACATGTGCTGGAAACTCTTATTTCACTATCTTGCTGACATCACTCCAAGAATTAAGTCTTGAATTTAAAATAATGCTGAGAAGTAAGGGAAAAAACAGAAACCAGCAATAGAGACAGAGAAGGGAAGGTCAGAAAGAGTACAGAAAGAAAAAATATAGTGGAGTGTGATGAATTGTAAGGTAGGTGATAGAAGCCTTTCAAGAAGAGAGGGACCAATTGTATCAAATACACCCAATAGTATAAAGTTGGAGGAATCTTTTCAGGTGATGGAACTGTACTAAAACTGAATTATTCTGATCACTGTAGAATTCTGTAATATTAAAAAAAATAAATTATACACTTATAGGTGAATGTTATGATATATAAATTGTACCTCAGTGATTTCTATAGCTATCAAATTGGGGTTGCCTTTGGGAAGCTCACAGAGTCCCAGATGTCACTCCGAGCTTGAGGGCCTCATACGTTTCCATTTGTGGATGCGTCATGAGACTACTCCTCAGAACCAGGGCTGCTCAAGAAAGACCTCACTTCCTAATGTGTGGAAGAATACTTGCTACAATGGCTTAAAATGGGCATCACTAGGTGAAATTTTCAGTGACTTTTTTCATTCCTGAAGATATATATAATTTTTACACCCCACAAGGATGTAGAATTGTAAAATTGTAACTGGTAAAACAAATTTTTGAAAGCACTAACCTTGAAACCTCCCTACGTGTCAGTGACCAATGGAGGAGGGGATTCTCCTCAACTCCATCTTTCCTTTGAAAGAGGAACAGCATCTTTCCAATTTTATGAACTTCAGTGAACCCAGGTTCCACCCAGATCCCTGGTTTGGTTAGGAAAGAGGGATCTGGTGAAGCAAACATCCCGTCACCAGAGAATCCAGTAAAAGGCCACACTTGGAAAATGAGTTTGCAAAGAAATAGCTCACCCCATGTGTGGAGCCCTTGGCCATCCTGTCATGAACATGGTCAGAGCCCAGAGGTGGGCAGGGGTGGACGGGGGTAAGCGACTCCTCCACTTTGTTCTTCCCGACCACCTTCAGCTCTAGGAGACCCCCGCTCAGTGCAGCTCCTGTGCGATGCCATGGTACATCCCACTTCTATGGGCATCTGTTATTAAATGTCTGCCCAGATGGTCCCTCAGGTTGGGGACCCTCTTGTTCTCTCCCACCTAGAAGTCCAGCCCCAGGAGCGAGGCTGTAGTCCTGCACTGGACTGAATATCCACTGCTTGGAACAGGGACTATTGCTTTGGAGGTTCACAGGTCAGATTTACAGGAGGAAAGGAAGGGCCTGGCTGCCCTCAATGCCAGCTCCTGGTGCTCTGTTGCCTAACACTCACTCCGCAGTGCCCTCCCCTCCTCCATGCCATGTTTCCTGCTGTCGCCCCCCCTCGGGCTGCAGGGGCCTCTCTTCCCACCTGCTTCCCACCTTCCAATCCTCCCTGACCTTCAAGGCCTGGTTCAGATGCCACTCCCTCTGGACAACACACCCCCCACCCCCACTACTCCATGACATGCTGCCTTCTCACTGACTGTTTCCAGGAGGCCCCACCACCACCACACACACCCTTTGTTGATTATTGTAGCTTTAGAGGCAGTCTGGGAGGTGGTGGTATCCATCCTCTGACTATGTTGGGCTTCAATATTGGATAGGCATTTTGAGTCTGCTGCCTTTGTATCTAAACTTGAGAATCAGCTTGTCTATGTCACTAGGATTGTCTTGACTCTGTAGATCATGTTGGGAAGAGCTGACATCTTAACAATACTGAGTCAACCTATTAGGAAACATGGAAGAAGTCTGCATTTCTTTTGGTTTTCTTCAATTTCTTCTATCAGAGTTTTGTAGGCTTCCTCACGTAGAACTTGTACGTAGGTTTTTAGATTTACACCTAAGTATTTCATGTTTGATGCTAATATCAATGATGTGGTTTTGTGTGTGTGTGTGAGGAAGACCAGCCCTGAGCTAGCATCCATTGCCAATCCTCCTCTTTTTTGCTGAGGAAGACTGGCCCTGGGCTAACATCCGTGCCCATCTTCCTCTACTTTATATGGGATGCCGCCACGGCATGGCTGACAAGCAGTGTGTCTGCCGGTGCCTGGGATCCAAACCCGCGAACCCCAGGCTGCCAAAGCATGAACTAAATCGGTGCACCACCGGGCGGCCCCTCAATGATGTGTTTTAATTTTAAATTCCAGTTGTTCATTGTTAGTATAGAAGAAAGTTGAGAATTATTTTAAAGTACATCCATTAGCACGGTAATTAAGTCTTCAGCAACCTGTGATGAGGCTCTGTTCTGTGTCAGGCTGTCTCTTCAGGACTGGGATCCCTGGTCAGGAAGATAGACCCAGATTCATTCCCCTGGGTGTTCACAGCACTCTTGATCCTACCGTCCGCCAAGGAGCGGAGGGCTTTGAGGGCTGTAAGAAGCAAATAACTACCACCACCCCCACTCTCCCGAATTCATTGCTGCATCCCAGGGATCTCCATGAGAATGCTTGATGCCACTGTTTGCAAACCAGTGGGCTAAACTACCTTTCACGTCTGATCCAGTGATAATCTGTTTTCTTTGCACTCAATACTAAACCTAAAATCTGAAAATTTATTTTTTCATAGACAATACTGTTACCACCTTGTATGGGCAAAACTTTCCGTGGGCTCTATCCCCCTACTGATTTGGGAAAATTTTTGCCAGCAGGGCCAATGGCCCTGGAAGGCCACTGTCAGCTATTCGCTTGTGTGAAATTTCAGACTTGGCAACATGATTGAGAAAGCTCAGCTTCCAGGCATCCTTCTATGGGGAAAGTGGATCTGAGGATTTCTGCCTGTTCTTCCAATGGGATATGCAGGGAAGGGGAATTAATGCAACCCTCGATTTGCAGTGTCCTGTGGTTGGCCTCTGACTACAAAGGGAGAGGAAAGACCTGGCTGAGCTCCCTTTCTGCGACGGCCAGGAAGAGCCAACACTAATGAGAGGTGCCACAGCCTCTGAACAAATGCATAGCTGGCAGTGTACAGCCAAGTCAAGGGAAGGAGCACAGGCCTGTGAGACCAGAGCCAGCCTTGGGTCCTGCTCCAAATACCAGAGATGTGATCTGCAGTGTCCTGGAAAGTGAGCAGCTGGATCGATCTCTATGGTTCTTCTTTTATGATCTGAGTTTTATGGGTGCAGGAAAATGTCCTAGACTGGACCCCACATCCCCATCTCTGCCTTGAGCATGAGGATGAGCCACGTGGCTTTTATCCCCCAGTTCTGTGCCAGGGAAAGAAAGACACTTCCAGAAAATTCCCAAGGACTGAACTTGATTGTAAGATCCCTATGAGGCTGGGCCTGAAGGGAGCAGAAGCAGATACTGATAAGCTTTCCAGAACTGTGACTTCCCACACAGGTCACACGCACATCCATGGACACACAACATTCCTCACAACCACAGGGGAGGCACACAAGTCCAGACAATTACCCTTCTCATGAGCTCCCCTTCCACGGCATCCCTTAGGAGAAGTTGCATGACTGGGAGGTATATTGAAGTACTTACATATATTTTTAGCTGTTCTTCTACTCTTTACTATTAAATCTTCTTAGGCCTAGGCATACTTCCCAAGAATACCTTGAGTAAATTAATTTTAAATCTGAAGACTAAGGAGGAACTGAAATATGATGACATGTATGTCCACATGCAGATTTGGAAAAAGTCTCAGGCTTATTACACTAAAATAAAATACACTTTTGGTCCTCATGTAACTCAGTCATTCTTTTGTTTGCATTCATACTGCACCTGTTATGTCATAGGTATTGGAGACTAAGTGGTGGCAGTGACAAGGAGACATTTGAGCAGGGACCCGAAAGGAAGGAGGGAGACTATCATGTGGATATCATAGGATGGGGAGTCAAGGCATAGAGAAGAGGAAATGTCAAGCCCTGGGGCAGGAGCATCTTGGTGCACTTGTGGAGCAGGAAGGAGGCCTGTGAGGCTGGGGCAGAGCATGTGTGGGCCCCGCTGTAGAGTTCAACCAGAAAGGTACCCAGGGGTCAGATCTTGAAGGACTCCTGGGCGATTGGTGTGATAGTGGTGGGGCAGGCAGGGTGCGTCCCCGAATCTGGAACCTTCCCCCACCTTCCCAGGGGACTCTTACTGGCCCCCTCCCTCCTGCCCACCCCAGCTCCAGGCCTGTATCCCCACCTGGTAGTGCTGGACCCCTCACCACCTCAGCTAGAACCCCTGTTGAGATTGGTGCTCCTCATCCCTCTGGACTCCTCAGGTCTAGGGCGGGATGAAGGCAGCATCACCCTCAGCCAGGAGCCCTGCGAGGAGCCACCCTGCCCCTTCCAGGTCCTCCACCACAGGTTTGTCTCCACCATGCATCTCACTGTAGGTGTCTCGGTCATTTCTTTTTTTGTAAGTGTTCTTTATATAACTCTAAACATGCACGATAGTAGCTTCAGAATGGAAAGGGCAAAATAAAATAAGTTGATCTGCAGCCACAAGGCTGACCTGTGTGTGTGCTGGGTATGAAGGCGGTCGGAAGGTGTGGGCACCCTAGCTCACAGCTTGGAGGTGGGTGAAGTGGGAGGAAGGGAGGCCCATGGCTTGAATAGGTGGTCTGAGCAGCCTGGACACCTCCAGGAGAGAGGAGGGCCTGCAAGGATTTAGACCCTTATTCACCCCAGAAGTCTACCCAGGGCCACTGGTCTCCCAAGAACATAGTGGGAGCTCCATGGTGGAAGTGGATGAATTTGTGGTTCCTCAATATCCCACCTCCAGTGTCTGTGAGGCCTGGAGCAGGAAGGCACTTGGGCAGGGCCCATGTACCCCACGCCTGCATGTTTAGGGGGTAAAGATCAAGCCAGCACAAACCAGAGAGCGAATTTCCTCCTCCTGCCTGGGCAGGCGAGCTTGACTAGAACTTAGAGGTATGGGGCCCTGAGCTGGTCCCTTCCTATACTGCAAGAGGCCTTGTATGCATCCATCCTCAGCCCCCAAACAGTGGACATGGGTCCCCCTGGGGCTGCAGTGTGTCCAGGTTGCCGTCTGAGGACAGGCACAGGTAGAGCAGAGCACAGGCCCTGGAAGGAGTCAGCTATGCTATGAGCTATGCTTGGAGCCCAGGGTGGATGACAGTCACAGGCCCTGTCCTCAAGAAGCTCCCAGTTGGATGTGGAGACAGACAGGTCAACAGAGAATGGCAGCACAGGGGGACGCGCTCAAGCAGGACCCCCAGGCCCAGCTCTGGGAGTGGAGAGCCATCTCTCCAACTTGCAGACAATGGAGCTGGGTCCTGAGCCTACCCTGTACCCTTGGCCCCTGGCACACTTCCACGTGGCCAACTGCAGGGACTCCTCAGGGTAGGCGCTGGGCTGGGCCCTCCTGTGCAGTATGTCATTTAAGCCCAGAGCACCCCTGGGGGAGCGCTGTTCCCACCTTACAGAGGAGGAGACTGAGGTTCAGAGCAGCAAGGCACAGCCTTGCAGGTGGATTGGGGTGTCCTGTGGTGACCAATAAGCAGGCAGTGCATTGAGGATTGACCTGGACATGCCGGGGTGTCTGCAGGGGCAGTGGAGGCAGGGGGTCTAGAGCTGTCCAAGCAGTCTGGCTGTTGCTGATGACACTGGGAGGTCTGCTCTGTGACTGGTGGTCCCTGGCGGCAAGAGTCTCCACATTGACAGGGCAGATGGTGGCCAAAAATGGATGTTGGCCTTCCAACGGGGTCCTGGTGGCCAACCCCCCACCCCTGGTTAGGCTAGGCTAGAAGCCAGAAAAACCACATCTCAATGATGTGGAAGGAAGAGATGAATTCTTTGGGGCCAAGCTTTTCCAGACTGTGGGGGCTAGGGGACACACTGGAAGGGGTTATGGGTGGGGGGGTCCCCAGCTGGGAAGTTATAGATCCTATGGGGGCAAAGTAGTTCCCTGTGGTGCATGGGGAGAGGAGGTTCCCAGCCCCACCCATGGAGTAGAAATGACCTCTCCTGGAATGACCCCAGGGTCCCTCCCTGCATCCTCCGAGCCAGGCACTGATTTGAATTCCATTCATTCTGCAAAAATGAGTGCTTACCAAGTGGGCGCACATTCTGGGGGCTATGGGTTCCTGCCAGCAAAAGAGCACAGTCTGATGGGGAAGGCACTTGCACCTAGCAGAAGAGGAGGACCTAACCCAATACAAGGGACAGGAAGGGCAACCAGGGCAGAGGGAACATCTTAAGCAAAGGCCAGGTGGGAGGAAGCCAGACAGGAGATGGGGCAGGGCCTCATTGGGTCCCAGATGGAATGTGGGTTTAAGCCAGTGAGGCCCTGTGTTCTAAAGGCCCATGGGGCTTCTTCAGAAGGAAGTAGACACTCCCATGGGGCACTCACTCCTGTGTACCAAGGCTTCCCATTTTTCGGACTTTTTGGACCTAAAGGTCTCGCCTGTCAGAACTGGCTCTTGGGCCCCAGGGCTCAGATTCCAGAGCAATGGGTACAGTTTGTGCTCCTGCTGGAAGCACGTTTGCTTCCTTGGTGGCTCCCCATTCACAAGGGTGTGGCCCTTAACATGTACACACATGTGGCCCTGCACACACAGGTCATGGGCATGTGCTTACATGAACACATGCAGGTATGTGCAAAGAGCCCCATGCCCACACAAACAAATGTGCACATAGAGACACACATGCTTACACACAGACACACAGACATGAGCACACACAGACACACACAGACCTGCTCCCAGGAACAACGAACTGATTGTGACTGCTCACCAGCCTACACTGACTGAGCACGCAGGGGTCTACCCTCTGGGCCTCTGGGATGCCCAGTCCCCTGAATTCTCCCGGACCCTGAGAGGCAGCTCCTCCTTACTCCAGCTTCATCAGAGGCCCCACAGCTCTGAGAGTGAGTTCCCCCAAGCCTGCCATTGAGGGCAAGCAAGAGTCCAGCCTTCTGCTGCTCAGATGGGGAAACCAAGGCCTACAGGGTGCCCAGTGAGTCTGGGCAGGTGCAGCCAATACTCCATGTCACTCATCAGGATTAATTGTGAGCCCAAAAGATCACAACTGAAGGAAAAATATTCAACTAGACTCATAAGGAAGAAACAAGAAAGGAGACAAGCCTTCTTCCCTCCTGTGGGTCCTTCCTTGTCAGAGGCAGGAATGCCGGAGGCCGGGCAGCTGGGGGCAGGCTGTGGTCCCCAGCATTCGGTATGGCCTGACCCCAGCCCTGGGCCTCCCTATTCCTGTCTGCTGGGATCTCCCCAGGCCTCACCCTTCAGGTTCCTTGTTGGGATGGGACCCCAAGCCCTGCTGGGGGGCTGCAGAGCTGTCACCAGCCCCAGGAGGACTTGGGCAGGTTCCACTGGTGGGGTGAGGCCTCTGAACTTTCCAATCATGTCTCGACAGGACACCCCTTCCAGGTCCCCTGCCCTCCCAGCTCAGGTTCATTCCCTGTTTATTTCTAGAGAGATGTCAGTGGGGGACACCCCAGACCTGTCTGGGTCCCATTTCCTCCAGGGCCATAGCAATCTCTGCTAGAATTAGGAGGGATGAGAGGTGACCTTGAATGACCTTGGGGGCTCATAACTTAGGAGAAGCTGCAAAGGGATCCCCACAGCTGTCTCGACCCCCTGGGGACCCTCTGGCCTCAGTTTCTCCCATTTGAGCAATGGGCAGTTGGTTCCCTGGTCCATGGGCCACAAGACTGGATGGGGGAGGGGCTCTAAGACCTCTGGGACAGCAAAAGGAGAAGGGAACAGATGGGGTCTTTCAGGCAGAAGGAGGCCTGGAGAAGGGGCCCAGGCCTGCAGTGGGGGGTGTGGGGGGGCAGGGTGGCTGAGCATTTGGACTGAAGCCCAAGCCCCTTAGCAGGGCCCCTGGGCTTAACCAGGAGATGCTGATCCTCCATGAGGTGTGAATAATTAAGACAAAAGCTCCACAGAGATGGGGGAGGGGGATCTCTACTCCCCTTCCCCTCTCTGGGGCCCAGGAAGCCTACCTTCCTGGCACCCCAGAGGGTTACTATTAGAATCATGGTTATTATTTTAAGAATTAAGATAATAAATCCATAGAGTATAAAGTCAAAGGGTGTCCCAGCCCCACTCCTTCTCCCCCCAGAGGTAACACTGTTAGCATTTTCTTTTACTCTTCCAGAAAATTGTATTTTTTCTTTAAGGAATTAATATGTAGCCCTTACTGGGTGCCAGGTACTAAGCCCTATATTAACTCATTTAGTCCTTGTGCTTCCCCAAATTCATATGTTGAGGTCCTAACCTCCCAGTAATTCAGAATATGATTATATGTGGAAATAGGATCTTTAGAGAGGAGATTAAGATTAAATGGGGTCACTGGAGTGCACCTACCCTAATCTGACTGGTGTCCTTATGGGAAGAAGGGATTAGGACACAGACGCACAGAGGGGAGACCATGTGAGGACACAGGGAGAAGACAGCCATCTGCAAGCCAAGGAGAGAGGCCTCAGAAGAAACCAACCCTGCTGACACCTTGATCTTGGACATCCGGCCTCCAGAACTGTGAGAAAGTGTGTGTCTTTGTTTAAGCTGCCCAGCCTGTGGCATTTTGTTGTGGCAGACCTAGCAGACTAATACTGTGCTTATAATAGCCCTGCATGGTGATATTATTCCCATGTATCGGTGCAGAAGTTGAGGCAGAGAGAGGTTAAGTAACTCGCTCTTGGTCATGTGCCCAGTTCATGGTGCAGCTGGGATATATATAAAAACATATCATGTGTAGAGTACAGAGACACTCACACTCATGTGGTTGGTTCTCCCAGAAAAGATGGACACAAGCATTCAAGGTCAAATGGCTTACTGGGGAGGTGACCCCAGGAGACAGGGAGACGGGGAATGTGAGTCAGGGAAGAGAAGAAAGGCCACAGTGGGTTGGCACCCTGGGCAACAGGCCCTGAACCCCACCGGGCAACTCAGAAGACCAGGAGAACACATCACAGAGCCTTCTCCCACCAAACCTCTGCCAGCATGGGTGGGCTGCTTCCTGGAGTGTTAACACACCTGCACTCTGGACTGTCCCTGTGCAGGCAGCTGGGGGAGCCAGGGGTTCCAGCGGAGCGGAGGGGATGTGTGAGGGGCGCCAACACGGCTACGGTGCAGGCTATCTTGCTACTAATGTCATGACCCCTGCTGTTTTTAGTTTATTCTAATTAGCTAATTATTTTTAAATTGTGGTAAAATATAGTAACATGAAATTTACCATCTTACCCATTTTTATATGTATGGTTCAGTAGTGTTATGAGTACATCCACATTGTTGTGCAACCATCCCCGCCATCCATCTCCAGAACTCTTCATCTTGTAAAACTGAAACTTGGTCCCCATTAAACACTAACTCCCCATCTCCCTCCCCCAGCCCCTCACACCTACCATTCTCCTTTCTGTCTTGATGAATCTGACTATTCTAGGGATCTCATTTGTCCTTTTGAGACTGGCTTATCTCAATTAGCACAATATTCTCAAGGTTCATCTATGTTGTAGCATGTGTCAGAATTTCCTTCCTTTTCGAGGCTGAGTAATATTCCATTGTATGGATATGCCACATCCATCAATGGGCATTTTGGTTGCTTACACCTTTGGCTATTGTGAATAATGCTGCTATGTGGGTGTGCAAGTATCTCTTAGAGGCCCTGCTTTTATTTCTTTTGGGTGTACCCAGATGTGGAATTGCTGGTTCATATGGTCATTCTAATTTTAATTTTTTGAAGAAACTTCACACTATTTTCTAAACTGGCTGCACCATTTTACATTCCCACTAACAGTGCACTTGAATTTTGTTTTTTTACACACATGGGATCATATGCTCTTACTGCTCTGTCCCTTCAGTTGTCACCTAACATATATGAGTTTTTCTTGTCTGCACAGATGTCACTCTGTCTTCTCATGCTCCACCTATAATGTTCCATCTTATCTACCTTGTCCCCACTCATGGACATTCACATCCTTTCTCATTTGTCGTGAGTGGCACAAAGACTGCCGAATGGAACAAGGGTGGGCAGGAGCCTTTTTACAAGTCTCTGGGGTAAATTTCTGGAAGGACAATTCTTGGGTCAGTTGACATTTTGATAGATGTGGCCAGATTGCCTCCCCAAAAGGCCCTCCCCTCCCCCACCAAGCAGTGGATGAGTGTTTTTCCACACTCTCCCCAACCTAGATGGAACCGTTCTTGAAGCTTCTTGCTGAGCTGAGAGGTGGAGCTTCGGGTCATGTGTCTGTGAGTGTGCACAGTGTCACCTCGTGCTGCTGCTCTGTGCTGACAGGGGTCTGGGCTGCGGGCCTGGGCTCAGGCAGGGCAGGGCCTCAGCTTCGTCCCTGCCCACTTAGCTTTCTTCTTCCCCGAGCACCACTGGCAGATTAAATAAAAGCCCCCACATCTCCCAGAGGTCCAGATACAGTCTCATCAAAGAGCTGGTAACCAAAGAGGCCCGTGTTCCTGCAGCTCCAGATGGGCCCATGGGGGCACTGCAGCGGCCTGTGCTGGTGCTAACCCCCCTCACCTGGACCAAGGGCCTCCCCCAAAGGTTACTGTCTTTGAAGGTGCAGGCTATGCCCTGTCTGTCTTCATTCTCCTTCTGTTTATTTTTTCCAGACTATTTTCTCTTGTGTTTCTGTGTTCTGGATAGTTTCTATCACTATGTCTTCAAGTGCAGTAATCTTTTTTTTCTGCAGCATCTAATCTGTTAATAATCTCACCCAGTGTAATATTTTTAATATAAAACATGGTATACTTTCATCTTTACAAGTTCAATTTGGGTGTTTTTTTTTTTTCCTGTCTTTATCATGCTCACACTTTCTTCTTCCTTCTTGAGAGAATCTATTTGTATCCACTTATAACAGCTGTTTTAATGTCCTTGTCTACAAACTCTGCCTTCTGGGTTTGTTTCCAGTGATTGATTTTTTTTTTCCTCAACATGGGTTGTATGTTTCTGCTTCATTGCATGCCTTATCATTTTTGATTGTATGACATTTAGAATTTCATGTTGTTGGGTGCTGGATTTCTCTCTTTTTTTGTATTTCTTTAAGTGTCTGTGAGCTTCCAATGTTTTTGTTCTGAGATGAAGTTATGTTCCTTGGAAAAGCCTGATCCTCTCGAGGCTTACTTTTTTTTTTTTTGGTGAAGAAGAGTAGCCCCAAGCTAACATCTGTTGCCAATCCTCCTCTTTTTGCTGAGGAAGATTGACCCTGGGCTAACATCTGTACCCATCTTCCTCTACTTTATATGTGGGACACTTGCCACAGCTTGGCTGATAAGCAGTGCATAGGTCTGTGCCCAGGATCGAAACCTGTGAACCCTGGGCCACTGAAGCAGAGTGCATGAACTTAACCACTGCGCCCCCAGGCTGGCTCCTCTTGAGGCTTACTTTTGAACTTTGTTAGCTGAGGCCAGAGCAGCCTTGGTCTAAGGCTGATTCTGCCCACTCTGGAGGTGGTATCTATCTGAGTGTTCTAGCTCTGCTCCGTGCATGGTGAGGTTTCCTGCTCTGGGGAACATGAGCTATTCCTAGTGCCACGTGCACTCTGTGGATCGTTTTGCCTGGTCCTTTCTGCCGACTCTTTCCCTGACCTAGCACTGGTTTCTCTCGTGCATGAAAGCATCAGTAGTCATCTGAAGACAGCAGGAGCCCCTCTGCAGATGCCCAGAGTAGCCTCTCTGGGGAGCTTTCTGCCTTCCTGCTCTTCTGCCCCGTGGATCCTCAGTCTCCTCAAACTCTCAGCTCCGTCTCCTCCACTCAGGAGTCCGTTGGTCTCTGCCACGTTTCCCATTTCCGCGCTGCAGCCTGGAAGCTCTCCCGGAAGAAGTTAGGGAAATTGTAGAGTTCCCTTCTTTCAGGGATCACTGAGTTTGCCTCTGTTGTCCAATGTCTGAAGACCATTGTTTCATATATTTTGTCTGAGTTTTAGTTGTTTAAGGGAGAGGGTAAATTCAATCATCCTTGTTACTCCATTATGGCCAGAAGTGGTATTTCCCCCTTTTCTTTCTTTCTTCATTTTTTAAACAGCTTTATTGAGACATAATTCACATACATATAACTCACCCATGTAAAGTGTATAATTCAGTGCCTTCTGTGTACTCACAGATATTTGCAACTATCACTGTAGTCAATTTTAGAACATTTCATCTTTACTGTAGTCTTTAGCTGTCACTCACTATTCCTTCATGGCCCCCTCCAGCCCTAAGCAACAACTAATATGCCTCTTGTCTCTAACTTCTAGAGGTTTGCTGACTCTGGACATTTCATATAAATGGAATCATACACTATGTGGCTTTTTCTGGTTGGCTTCTTTCACTCAGCATCATGTTTTCAAGGTTTATTTACATTGTAGTGTGTGTTAACACTTCTTTCCTTTTTATGAGCAAATAATATCCCATCGGATGGATGAACTGCATTTTGTTTGTCCATTCATCAGATGATGGGCATTTGGATTGTTTCTACTTTTTGGCTACTATGAATAATGCTAAATATTCATTGTATTATAAACATTCTAGGGAATCATCTCTGCAGACTTATAACCCAACTCTTGTTACCTGTGCCATTGGGACACCTGTAAAACCTGAGCCCATGCACTGGGGAGGGCTTTTCAGGCTACCCAGCCCAACCCCTCCACTTTACAGATGGGGAAACTGAGGCTCCAGCGGGCAGGACCACGACACCCATGGAAAGAGCACCCACCTACATTTTTTCTGATTCCAAAAACAATTGAGTTAATATTTGTGTGTCTTCTTCAGGTCAGATTGTGTCTTCACATACAATATCCCATTTAATGCCCCAAAAGCTCCCTTCTGAGGTGGATATTTTTGAAATCAGTTCACAGATTTATTCTTCCAACAGTTATTTCCTGAGGACCCCAGGCCCTGAGCTGGTGCCGGAGATGCAGAGCTGAGCGGAATGATGCTCCCAGTCCTTGTGGGAGAAAGGTGCTATGGCAAATATTCTACAAGTAGGGGATTAATCTAAGATGGTCAGTGTCTCATAAGAAGAGGAGGTCAGAGGACTGGGCCACATCTCAGAGCTGGGAAATGGCAGAGCTGGGTAGGAACCGAGCACCTGTGCTTCCTTCAGCAGTGCCCAGCCTCCAGGAAGCTCCAGGCTTCCTTTCTTGGTCTTGCTCCCATTAGATGGGAGAGAAACAAGATGTCTGGAGGGAGGTGTCAGTGTCCCCTGATGTCTGAGGCTGAGGACCCACCTGGGTCATCCACTCTGTGCCTAGTTCTAGGCCCCCCAAGAGCCCCCAGTGGGCAGCATCTAAGGCCTGTCTGGGGCCCTGGGCCACCCTGGGCAGTGACTGCAGCCAGGCTGGGTCTTTTCCTTGCGGCAGGTCCTAGGGTGTCTGGGACGGGGGCAGCCGCTCAGGCCAGCAGGCCCCAGAGCTGCATGTCCACCTGCAGAGCTACCTCCTGAGAGCTGTGGGCGCGCATTCACCATGCAGACATGCCGACCCTGTGACTCAGGTGTTTCTCACATGAGCTGCTAGGAGAGGGAACCACCTTTAAAGACTGGGCGGGCCTCTGTTGGAGGTGCATTTCAGAGCCCTGATCCTGGGCTGTGTTCATTTTATTACCATAGCTTTTATTTTGTTCCAATTTTGTTTTTTGTTTGTTTTTATATTATGTTTTTTGGTAAGTGGCCTCAAACTCGATAGAAATGAGGAAAGAGAGAGAGGGGACCAGACTTGGGGAGACACAGAGAGAAATAGGAGCTGTTTAAGAAGGCTGCAGCCACTGTCCCCTTACATCCTAGCACAGGTGCATGCCCACCTCTCCCAGGCCGGGAACTACACTGCACACACAGGTCAGATAGGAATTGGTTTGGGGGTAAGCCGGAGTTGTGGTTTCTCTGCCCCATCTCCGCTCACACCTAGGCCCCTCCCATCAGGAGGCAAGGGCTCCCCTCCACTGGGCTGGCCTTGGGGCTTGCTGTGGCCAAGAGAACCAGGCAGCAGAGCTGCTGCACCCACTCAGGGGCCAGCCCGTGACAGGCCAACAGTGTCCACTCCCATCCTCTTAACAGCCAGTGCTGTGCTGGAGGGAAGCTCAGGCCACAAGGGATAAGAGGCCATGGACAGAGCAGCCCTGGGGGAGGCCATCTCCAGGTTGTGGTCTCAGTTGAACCCCAGCTAAGAGCAGAGCTGCCCGCTGAGCCTGTCAACCCAGAGTGTTGTGAGAAACGGCTATTGGAGGGTGTCAGAAGCCACTCCATCAGGGTGTGCTTTTAGGCAGCAGCAGATGAGGTGCTGGAGAAGCAGGGACTGCTGGCTCCCAGGAGGCCGGGGAGGAGCGTGGATTGGGTCCTGGTCAGGTGGGGGCTTTGAGGGGAGGAGAGGAAGGACAGCACCTGGATGGGTGGAGATGCAGGATGCTGCTTCCAGACACCCAGAGAAAGCAGAGGGCCAGAGAGGAGGCTCTGAGGGCCAGGAAAGTCCTGGAATGCCTGCAGGGGCCCTTCAGCCCATGGGTTCTCCCATGGGGACACCAGCTCTCCTCCTTGCTGCCAGACACCATCCTATTGGTTTCCTCCTGCTTCCCCAGCTGCCCCTCTGCCTGTCCTGTAAACAGGAATGCCCCTCAGGGCCCTATCCTGGCCTGCTCTGCCATTCACAGGCCTTCAGGACTGTGTCTGCTATCGAACACCTCACTGACAAATGCACTGTGCCCCACTGAAGCCACCACCTCCCCACCCACCCCAAGCTGCCCTGGCCCCACTGCTCCATCAACTGCCATGACAGGGCCTGAATGTCACCATGGGCCCTCCCTCTCCCAGCAAGTCCACATCGGCACCACTTACCCTTGTGGACTTTCTCCTTAACCCCTCCCAGATGTGCTCCCCTCTGTCCAGCTCCCACCCAGAGACCCAACAACAACTCCTCCCAAACCTTCTTCCCCAGGATTCTGCCAAGGCCCCAAGAGTGATTCCAGCACCTAGGAGGTGACAGAAAAATCCAGATTCCAGGAACCACCAGAACCTCCGGCCCTGGAACCTGTATCCAGATAAGCTCCAGGCAGTGGGGATTAGGAGCCAGGGTGGGGCCTTTACTGACTGTCTCAGCTCCAGGCACCTCCTCCATGGCACTTCCTCAGCTCCCTGGGCCACCAAGCTGTGTCCTCTTCATTGCTGCCCCATGTTCCCACCTGCCCGGTGTTTTAGTTGCATGTTTATTGTCACCCCTGCTGAGGAGCCTGACAGCCCCAAGACTGCCCAGTTGAGGGACACCTTCCTAGGGCCCAGCCTGGGCCTGTACCACTCAGCAGCGCATGCAGAAGTGTGGAAGGATGTGCACTATGTGCAGGGCATGGGGCATGGACTCAGTGTCTCATGTTTCGTGCATGGGGGTTGACGCAGTCTTGGATATATTTGAGATGGGCAGGTGGAAGGGACTTGTCCCATCAGGAGGACAAGCACTTTGTCCCCAAGGAGCCACCACAGAGTGGTGAGAGACGGCACACCTGTGGATCCACATAGGCCTGAGCCTGGGGCCCATCTGGCAGAGAATCCTAAGGGACAGTGAGAAGGGAATCAGATGACAGCCCACCCTTACTCCTTACTCTACCCTCACCCATGCCAGCCTCAGGCCAAGCTCATATCGCATGTACTCACAACCTGATGAACAGATGCTGTAATTGTTCCCACTTTACTATCAAGCAGCAGGCTTCAGTAACTTGCCTGTGCCACACAGCTAGAAGGTGGCAGAGCCGGGATATCATGCCTGCAGAGGGATTCTGCACACAGGGAGATTCTCCACAGGGAGGATCTGAACACAGACATCCAGGACAGCCTTGGGCCCAGCTATCCCCACTCCACTTAGGTATGGGCCAGCCCAGGATGGGGCAGAGGTGACCCTGATGACAACCTGAGCTGGCTCCACATCCCTCTCATGAGGGTTTTAACTGGCACCTTCTACTGCAAAGAAAGCCAAACCAGTGATCAGTTCTGGGCTGTATTTTCCAAAAATGTGCTGATGAAGGGAGAGAAAGCAATGAGAGGGACTGCTTCTCTGACTTAATCCTGACCAAGAGGAAGGGCACAGATGGGGATTTTAGACATGACCACTTCCCCCTAGGGGGCATAGGAACAAAGGGCCAGCAGGCTGGGCAGGGTTGCTGTGCACCAGCCTTCAGAAAAGTGATTCCAAGGAGTCCAAAGAGAGAGACTAACAGAGCCTGTGACATGCAGTTCTAAGAGAAGGAGCTCATGAATAGTCATGTTTGGGAAGCACTTGCTCACATCCTGCTATGTTCACAACAAGATGGAAACCTGCACATCAGTTTACCAAGTTTGTGAAACACATTATTTATGTCATAGAAAAAAAAAACTCGAAGGAAATGCATTAAAATATTACCACTGACTACCTTTGGGTGACAAAACATTTCTACTTTTTCTTTATAGTTTTCTGTTTTCAATTTTTTCTATTTAAAACATTTGTAATTGGCAAATGTATGTTTATGTTTAAAAAAGACACTCTTTGAGGCCAGAAAAAAGTTTGGACATTACAGTTGCAATTGCTCCTCTCTCTCTAAAAAAAGAGGTGTTTATACAAGTGATACCTCCATGAGGTCATATTCCAGATGGCCTGTCTTAGGACAGCCGAGGGACCATGGTCACAGAGATGTGACACGGGGGTGAGAGCACAGCCCAGGACTCTCCCCTGCAACTGGTGGATTGACACGGCTTTGCAGGAGAAGAATCTGGCAAAAGCCATCAGAATACCCACACAAGCCCATCCTTTGATTCACAACTCCACTACTGGAAACATATCTACTGAAACATCAAAGGGAGCATTCAGTGAGGCATCATGTGTGGTGGGAAAGCACTGGAAGCATCTGAGTTTTCCTTAACAGGGGAATGGCTGAATAACTGTGGCAAATCTACACAAAGGAATATCACAGAAGACATAAAAAGAACAAATTAGACCTGTGTAGATCCACAGGCCTGGAGGGCAGGCAGTCCATGATTTTGAAGGGGCACAAGCAAGTGGCAGTGAAATCACTTTCATAACAACCAAGGCCCAGAGCCCCAACCTGCCGGTGTGCATGCTAAAATGTGCACAGGCATGTGGGGAGGTGGGAGGAATATGACTGGTTACTGGGATGGTGGATGGAAAAAAGGTTGTAGCAGATTGGGAAAAGAGCTGCTGTGTATCTACTCATTGAAACTGCAGAAGAGTCTATGAAACTGCTGCAAATATGTAAAACATGGAACATGTACAGGAACAAGGACTCGATGGCATGGATAAATTTAGAAACACTCACTTGTTTAGAAGCTGGGAATGAAGGCAACTTTCATCTTGGATTTATTTTAGTGTACTTTTCTCAGGCATGCAAAATGAAAAGATCATTCAATTAAAAGTTGTGAACAGCAGGGGAGGAAAGCCCCATGTTTTATTAAAATTTTGAGTTCAGTTCGAGCCTGAGCTGTGGTCCACCCTTGCCCAGGGTTGTCCTCCCCAAGCCTTGGGGTCAATTCCTGCTGGCCTGGTACCGGGTAGGAGGTGCCATGATCTACT
Organism: Tapirus terrestris; assembly: GCA_004025025.1. Lineage (NCBI taxonomy): Eukaryota > Metazoa > Chordata > Mammalia > Perissodactyla > Tapiridae > Tapirus > Tapirus terrestris. The sequence continues at coordinate 270,083 of PVID01001808.1, forward strand.
GTGCAGCCGGCTCCAGAGGACTCTGCAGGGAAGAGGCTGCACCTGAGGGAGGGGGGGCTGGAGTCCAAGCAGCTGCAGTCCCTCCAGCCAACAGGGCAGGGAGCCAAGGCTGTGGCTTCCCCACCCAGCACTTCCTGTTCTCTTACCTTCATCCCTCCTCAGAGGACCAGGTTTCTCCTGTTTCACCCAACCTTCGGCCAGCCGAGCTTCTGTAGGTTGCTCTCCAGGCCTTTGTGCCCAACCCGGGCCTCCATAGCCACCCAAGCAGGGTTAGCATAAGGATCCCCTGATTTCTTCCTGGGCAGGGGAAGGGTGGGAATTCCTCCTTCTCTGCAGGACCAGCCCCCTTGGGCTCGCTTCATTGGGATCAAATCCTGCAGTTCTCCAGCAGCAGCCTGACCTCAGCTCTCCAGGAGCGGTGTGATTTCAGATCTAATCACTCCCCAGGAACCTGCTAGGCTCTGTGCGGCCCCTGTAATTTCATGTGGGGGGAGCAGCAGGGCCTGTCTGACTGTGCCCTGCGGAGAAACACAACCAGAGCAAGCACCAGAGGGAGCAGAGTGCACATACATTTATTCCCAAAAGTCCAAGTTACATATGATATAAACTTTGTATACAGTAGTTTAAACAGAGCTATTTTATGTATTTTTACTACCAGAAATACAAGAACTTAACAAACTAATTGTTTTTGCTATTTTTATACAAAGTGACAGGTCATGCACTTTTTTTTATAAGTTTTTAAACATTTTGCTAAGTGCAAATACTAATTCTCTCTCTCTGGGTTTAAGGCAAGTAGCATGAGACTGTCGCTGGTCAGCCTCTGGCTCCGGGGAGCAGGCACTGTGGCTGAGAGGTAAGGTGCCAGCTGCCCCTGGGACTCCTGCCTTGTCCCCCAGACAGTGGCTGATCTCTGTGGGCATCACCAGGACAGACTGGTTTTCAAGGAGCTCGGGGTCCAGGTCCTGCCTCAGGGTCACTGAGGTGCCTGGAGAGTCATTTCACAGACCTGTGGGGACTTGTGCTAGGGTTAGAACTCTACGCAATGATCTTCAATGACTGTGCTATGTCTGTAGACCTGTGAGCCGCCCCATAGTCTGGCTAAAGGAGAAATGTGAGAAATCAGGTGTCATTGGTTCAAAAAGGCAAGAATGGTTCCCTAGTAGTGGTTCCTTAGTGTGGCTAGAAACAGCCAGAATGCATCTCAAGGGACAAGCCCTCAGTTTGGCCTTGGGGAGAGCCATCTCTCTGGTCTTTCTCCTCCCATGCCAGGGGGAGCTTTGAATGCCAGGTCCTAGGGGACTCACTGGATGGCAGTATCAGGGGCATGCCCCTTGCCTGGGGTCTGTCCTTGCAGCTGTCCAGGCCCTCCATGGAGCCACACACCCTGGCTACAGGGCAGAGGTGGAACCCAGTTCCTTGGTTGGAGGATGAATCAGCTCAGGAGGCCTAGGAGGTTCTCATGTGTCCTGGGGGTCGGGGTGAGCACTGTCACCAGTGGGGTAGGTGGATGGCACCTGGGGTCACCCTGTGCATCTGGTGGGACATCTGCTGCTGGCTCCCTACTCTCAGAGGAGCTTCTTTGGGGAAGCACAGGGAACATGCTTTTAAGGTACTTACAGAAATCCTGTCTCTGTGCCTGCACTGCACCCTAGCAGGGCTCTCCCAAGGCACTGCCATTCAGGCCAGCAGTGAGGGGCAGGCAGCCCAATAGGGAGAGCCTCCTGGCTGCAGAGATGTGGTGCAGGCCTCCCCTTGTGGAGTCCACCCCATGCCCAGATGACCACTGGTCTGCAAAGCCCTCACCCTGAGGGAAGGGAGCAAAAACATGCATCTTTGTAGATTTTTCCCCCATTATAATCCTTGAAATACATCTGAGAAGATGACAGTGGGTGACCACATATGGAGATGCTCAGTGCCATGGCGTGGTCCCCACAGAGGTGGGCAGGCCCAGGGGGTATAGGCCTCCTGCTGCAGGAGGGCATGACATAGTGTCAGAGAATAAGCCACCAAGCTCACCCTCCTGAGTTCTGTGCACTCTGAACTCTGGGAACCCCACAGCCATCAGAGATACATCAACAGGAACAGAAGCCAACATGGGGGCAGGCAGGCTTCTGCTCTGTGCATAGGCTGAAGGGTGAAGTACCATAGAGCATGAGGCCGGGGGTGAGGCAAAGCCTCAGGTGCAGCTCAAACAGCCTGGTGGGTGCTGAACAGGAAAAGGCCACTGGGAACATGGCAGGGACTCCCGTGCAGATCCAGAGAAAGAGCAGCTGCTCGGCTTGCAGAGCACCTGGCAGGGGCTACTCCTCGGGTAGGTGCCAAGCACAATCTAGGTCATCTGTCCCCCCGTGAACCCACTTTCCCCACCAAACCTTAGGGGAAAAGCTGTTCATCACCTGGTTGGTGGCAGAGAAAATTCTCAACAATTGGGCTGCCTGGGAGAGCCCCCAGGCCTGTCACAGAATCCTGAAAAGGATCTGTTTGGCCAAAGCTTCAGAACCATCCTGCCCTCATCAGCTGCCTGGCTGATTTTAGATAAACTACAAACAGAACCCACAGCGTAAGATGGCTCTCTGCAGTCTCATCTGAGCGGGCCAAGAGGGAAGAAGAGAGAGACCCCTGAATGGTCACTGTGGTGGCAGCCTGGGATTCTGGATTTGAGGGGCACAGTCCACAGCCTCCCCACCCTGAGCAATGCTCCCAGGCCCAGGAACATCACTCTGCCACCTCTTTGCTTGAGACAACCATGAGCCTTTGTGAGGGGCTGTCCTTTCTGAGAGCAAGGCATAAGGAACAGCAGGACCCTGGGCCCCTAGACTACAGACACAGCTGCAGTGCCGAGCAGCAGGGCGCCTCCCTCTAGGTGGGCCTCAGTGGGAGCGGGTGGCAGAACCCGGCCTTCACGACATGGTTGAGATCACTGAGCTCTCTCCAAACTGCACAAGTTGTGATGCCAGATTTACTGTTATGGATCAGACTGCTGCAGTAAGGAAGGCCTCTGTGGTTTTTAACTGAGACACTTCTGTTGTCTGCTTGGGGAGGGGGTGGAGGCAAACATTTCCCTTCATCTCTTTCTGCAGAGACACGAGTGACAGAGCAGAGATGGGCTGCCTTGTGGCCAGGGCCACTGCACCGCTGCTAGGATGGCAGAACTCTTCAGGAAGAGGGTTTGGCTGCCCCCTTATCTCTGGCCCAGTGAGTGCCAGACCAATCCCGTAACAGGTACCCAGAGGGCACCAGCCTTCCGGCCACTCTTCAAGGGACAGTGGCCCTTCCCAGGAAGGAGGGGGAGGAAAGCCAGCCTGTCCACTTGAGAGCCAAGTCCATCATCCCTACTCAGAAGGCATAGGCAGAGCCATCAGAGGGCAAAGGGGGCATCTATCCAACCTCCACCCCGCACAGGGTGGGGGCTGCTCATGGGGCTCCAGGAGCGGTGGGGCTCCAGGCTGTCAGAATCGATGCCCTGGCTGGAGGCCAAAGTGCACAGGCAAATTGTGCTCCAGTGTCATGTAGATGGGGGCGAAGTCCTAGCTGACCCGCATGTTGGGCCTCGGGGGGAAGGGCGGGTGCACAAAAGCATAGTGGGGGATCTGCAGCTGGTGCAGGCTCTGCAGGACGGGCCTCAACAGGGCTTTGATCCTCTGGACTTTCTCTGAAGGCTTCTCTAAGAGGCCCAATGCATTTGAAAGTGTTCTCTGAAAAGGAGATGGGATTTAGCAGAGAAAACAGCTAAAACCAACTGTGCCTGGATCTGGTTCAGGACCAGGTCTGCATATCCTGACCCTGGTCCCACTTGCCCAACCTGGGGGCCTGGGAGCCCAGACATGAAGCAAGGCCAGGAACCTCTGACCTGCAGCACTTTTCTTACCTATGGACACAGGAGGGGTGGCCAGGCCACAATAAGGCTGATCAAAGAACACACACGCACACACACCAGCCATCACCAAGGACAAAATCATACTTCTGAGTGAGTGTTACACTCCACTGTGATCACCTTGGAAGGTGGCGTATTTATCCAGCTCAGAACAGGTGGAGCTTCTGTGAGAGACTTTCTTCTAGAGCCAGGGCCTGCATGGCCACTCACAGAAATTCCATTTCATTCCCTGTAACCTCAGAAGGGTCAGGGTGGGCCAACCATCTTTTCAGTCTGATTTGGCTTCTATTTGCTTCCTAAGCACAAACCCACCCCTTGAGACCTCCTTGCCACCAAGGAGATGCTGAAACTGTGTCTAAGCTTTTCTGGTCTTTCCCACAGGAGGCTGGACACAGGAGTGGAGCATGTCTGTGGCCACCTGAGGGGCAGCACTCCCTGAGTCATCCCTGGCTGAATGGAGAGCCAGGATCCCCAGGGAAGGCCAGCAGTGGGGTTCCCTCCTCCCCTGAACACATGGAGTTCACAGGGCCTGGGCTGGGGGATCACTTGCTTCTATTCTTTCTTTTCTGTTGCTCTTCAGCCTCCTTGTGGATTTCCTCAATCAGCTTGTCATCATCTTCCTAGAAGAAAAGCAACAAGACAATGAGCTCCATGTGGCTCTGAGGCCCTGCTGGGACACAGGAGAGGCCGGCTTGCTGCTGGTCAGGACACCATCATTTCCGGTTCCCCAAGAGTCTTCCTTCTTCGTCATTGAATGGTGATCCCATGAGGACACCCATCTGAAAGGCTGGGACTGAGGAGTGGGGTCTGTGCATGGTGGGTGGCCATCTGGGGACTGGACTGAGAGCCTGCATTGCTCACTCAGCTGTAGGAAAGCAGAGGGAGAACTTCCACAGCTTGGAGGAGGCAGACTGATAACCCAAGGGTTTGGGAAAGGGGGTCAGTCTGGGGTGGGCAGGGCCTAAGGAGTTTCAGATCCTGAGTCCACAAGCTCTGAGCACAGCAGTCCTTTTGCATAGAGTCCAGTGGAGTCTTGCTGACTCCCTGAACTGAGGTCCAGAAATGTTCCCCCAGGCCTGCTGAGCCCTGAGGCTGACCTTTAGCTCCTAGACAGTTGGTGGGCTGTGGAAGGAGCAGCATCCTGCCAGCACAATGGTGGTCTGAGTCAAGTCTCAGGTACAGGAGGAAGGGCACAGCAGTTTAAGAACAAGCCCTTACAGACCTCACTCTCTCCCCTTCCTAAACTCAACACTTGGTGGGCCTGATACATTCACTGGCAATTCAAGTTTGGATGATCTCAGCTTAGGGACAGGAGTCAAAGAGGTGCTCTGGGCACAAGCAGCTGTGTGGGCTTCAGGGAAGCTCTGGGGGCCATGCTGGGCAAGCAGGGGGCTGGGTCTGTGCCACATGCATCTCCCACATCTACACCTGCCCCAGGCAGGTGGGGGAACTGGTAGGGGAACTGGGCTGCTGGCCTGGGACAGACCACTCCAATCATGCCTGCTTCTTGTAATGTGTTGGAGTTTGACCCACTTCTCAGCAGCCCTGTGAAGAGACTTCCCAATTTATCTGGGGACTGAAAGACACTCACTGGATTGAAAAACACCCACCAAAATGGTGCACATCTTTGATGGTGCACAGGGCTGCTGACCAGCTGCTGACCAGCATGGCTGTGAAGATCCATGGGACTTAGAGTCCACCCACAGGCCTGAGACTCAGTGAGGAGCAGAGTGGGACACTGCAGCCAAAACCTGACTGCACCAACTGCACTGTTTCAAACCCAGTGACAGGCAGGCGTGGTCTGTTTCCCAGGGCCTTCCAGGTGCTTCTCCAGGAGTTAAGTCAGACAGGGAGCAGTGTGGAGGTGGCAGGAGGGCACGAGCAGGTTTCAGTGCTGCAAGAAGCCTGCTGGAAACACGTTTCCCCAGATGAGGTATCAGAGCTGACTCACATGGCCAGGGATGTTCTGGTCTGGAACAATACCAGTGATAACTCTGGATATTTCATGCTGCTCTGAGGCTCTGGCTGGCTGATGACACCCATGGAACCTGTGAGATGTGGATGGAGGGCCACAGGGGAGAGCACATGAGCTGGAGAGAACACCTGGAAATTCTTGGACCAGAGGACAGTGTGGGAGCCCCATTGTGGGGCTGAGCAATGGACAGCTTGCATATTTACTTAGCATGTTATTAATGTCACAGCCAAGATGGTAATTATTGACTTCACCACACAGTTATGGACCCTAAATGATTCTAGGGTCATGGATTTCATCTGATCAGTATGTATTGGTCACCTACTCTGTGCTAGACACTAAGTTTACTGGTTAAACTTTTGATCGACAATAAAACTAGAAGTCATACTGATGAAATGAGTAAATAGCTATATGATTTATTCCCTTTATTTGGTGGATAAAAATATTTTAGGACAGAGTCCCAGGAAACTGTGGGCTCCATGGGCGATAGTGGGAGCCCCTATTAAATTTTCCTACATTCTCCAGGCCTCAGATGCCAGATGAGAGTCTGGACTCAGTCATCTCAAGGCTTCTTTCCAACTCGTGACATTTGGAAATTCTATACACCCAAGTCTTTTCCAACCTCACCTGGCGAGATGTTCTGAGCAAGGCAAAGGGAAGAGGTGAGGGGACAAGTTAAGGTTAAGGTTAAGTTCCCATCAGAGAATCACACATCTGGGAGGAATCCTGGTGGGCATAATATCCACCTCCCAGGTCATGCATACACGTTCTCTGTGAAAACCCCAAGACGTGGTCATCTGGCCTCTTTGTGAACACTTCAAGTGAGGGAACTTACTCTACCAAGTGATCACTAATCTGATCAGCACAAAGGGCCCCAATAACAACAGAGTTTGGGGGACACAGTCTAAAATCTCCATGTGATTGTCAAGATAAATTCTACCAGTTATCTAGAGTAGGTGCTGGCAAACCTTTGGGTGCCAGTGGCAGGCCTAGAAAAAAGATTTAAAGAAAAGGAAAGCATCAAGGAAACTGGAAAGCTGGGAAGCAGTGGCTCTATACTTGTCCCTGTGACCTGGGGCACGTTCCCGAACATCTGAGTCTCAGCCCCTCATGTGGAAATGGGTTGTAAGGACTGAATGAGCTGATGTGTGTAAAGGACTCAACACAGAGTACTCATTGTTAAAGCAGGCAAGTCGTGAAAAATGGCAGGAATAAAGATTTTAGAAGGATGAGAAGTTTCAAGAAAAAGCAGTATTGATTGGGAGATGCCCCCAACATTTCTCTCAGTGGCTTCTTTATGGTATGAGGGACAGGTTTCCCGACCCTGGTCCTTTATTAATTATAACTATTAGTAGTACATCACCACCACCTCCACTGCCACCCCCACTACCATCTTCATCACTACTATCACCACCTTCACATGTAGCTTGCCATAGATAAAGATGGCTCCATACAGAAATATTTCGATATGTCAGTATATATACACAGGTCAGTATACACACATCTCTCTCCCTGCTCTTTCAGCTGAGAGGGCCTAGAGTAAGCAACAATACTCTAGTAGCAACAAGCATAGCAAATGCCCAGATATTGGTTGCTAATACTATTCTCCACTAAAAGAAGCCACAGTTCCTTGGAGAAATGGCTGATTTGAGGACTGGGCCAGGAAATATACAAGATGATCCTGGAGCATCTTGTAGAGAAAGTAAGTGCTAAAAACAAACACACAAAAAGTAATAATGGAGTACGTCAAAGGGAAACAGGAGCCAACTGAGAGAGCTCCCAATATTCAAAGCTGGAAGGATTTGAGCAATAACACAAAGTAGTACTGGGTTTTAACCTCAAGTATAAAATAAATACCCACAAGTCCATGTTGATGGAAACAAATGACTGAGTAAATTAATGGGGGAGAAGAGAGAAATCTCCCATTCAGAAGAATTTCAAATGACTGAAGTAAATACTTCACCCTTAACAGGACGAGTGTAACTCCTCATTCCTTGAGTGTGGGCTGCACATGGTGATTCTCCCACATCGCGGAGTGGGAAGGTGAGGGAAAAGAGGAACTTGACAGTAGAGACCTGCTGAGCACTACCTCAGGCCGGCTGATCAAGGTTGACATCGACTGGTGAGTCACACAGACAGCACCCTGGATGTGAGGTGCTGAGAATGACAATTGACATCACTGGTCTTCCTCTCGAAAACCTATAACTCAGTCTAATAATGAGAGGAACACCAGACAAATGCCAATAGAGGGGCATTCTACAAAATATCTGACCAGTACTCTTCAAAACTGTCAGCGTCATCCAAAACACGGAAAAGTCTGAGAAACTGTCACAACTAAGAGGAGCCTAAGGTGATATGAAGCCTAAATATCATGTGGTGTCCTGGATGTAATCCTGGGACAGAAAAAGACATTAGGAGGAAACAGAACATTTGAATAAAGTGTGGACTTTATAGTAATATATCGATATTGGTTCATTAATTGTGATGAATGTACCCTACTAATGTAAGATGTTGATAATAGGGGAATCTGGCTGTGGAGTATATGGGAACTCTGGCACTATCTTCAGAACAATTCTATAGATCTAAAAGTGTTCTAAAATAAAAAGTATATTTAAAAAAATAAATGGATTGAGACAAAGACTTCAGTAAGGAGTGCAAAAAGTGTTTACTGATATTTTGTTTTGTTTTTAAACTTGATTTCTGGCATAATTCTTCTGTGATTAATAATTTATGCTAAATAATTTCAATTTACACTTTGTTCAGAGATCATCTTTCATTATTTAAATCTTCAGAAGTTTGTTGAAACTTCCTTATGGCCCAATATGTTTAATTTTTAGCAAATGTTCCATGTGGACTTGAAAACAATATATATATATTCTTAATTATTCAGTTAGCATTTCATATATTTTCTTTAGAAAAGAGTAGATAATTGTGATGTTCAAATTCTCTATATCTTTACAGACGTTTCTTCTAATCTTTTTGAGTTATGAAGACAGTTGTGTTAAAATCTCCCCAAAGATTTTGCATGTTTCTATTCTCTTTTTAGTTCTTTGAATTTTTGCTTTATTTTAGGTGAGGTAATATCATATATATTATGTGTAATAAATTTAATGATATATTATATATAAATTATATATATATGATTGTGTTTAGAATTGTTAGAACTCTTGGTAAATCCATTCTTTCTCTACTGTACAATGTCCCTAAAGTCAGTCTTCTTTGTTGGATGTGAATGTAGTAACAGCAGTTTTCTGTGGTTGGCCTTTGCACGGCCTATCTTTTTCTGTTTTTTCCCTTAAAGTTTTACCTATATGCACCTTGTATTTAAATGAGACTTTCTAAGAGTATATAGTTGTTTACTCTTAATCAGTTTCACAACTTTTGTATTTAACTGAATTAATCTATTCATAATCATTGTCAATTAGGATACAGTTGAGTTGAAATCTTTATTTTACCACTGCTCTTTATTTCTACCAATTATTTTTCCTTCCTTCTTTTTCACTGGTTAGTTTTTGTTATAACATTTTCTTTCTGTTAGCATGGCACTTACATACTTTTTGCTGTTACTTTATTGATTATCCAAGAGGTCATAACATGCATCCTTGCTTTATTAATCAATGTAAGGTTTTAGAACATTTCAGCTCCATTTTTTCCCTTTCCTGACTTGTATACAATTTTTGTCATGTACTCCATATCCATTTTAATATTCAGAACACATTATTATTATTGCTTTATTAGTCAATATTAATTTATGTTTACCCCTATATGTAACTTTTCTGTTGTTTTCCATTCTTACCTGCCTCTCCAAGCTTCCACATGGGCTCTTTGGAAGACTATCTCTAGAAGGTAGGCATGCCTACCTGATGGAAATAAGAACCTAAAGAGAGCCTTGAATCTTTTTTCCTTTCCATGAAGGAAATATGAGAATGTATATTATGTATCAAACTCCATCCTCTAATAAATATCATTTAGAATGTGTCAGTTCTCACCAACTGAGCTACCCAAGCAGCAGAGTTTGAAATTCCCTCTGCCAGCACTTCTTCCAAGAGTATAAAAACATTGACAATTTTTCAGTTATGTGAAGTCCAGAAAATAGAGAAAAGAAGAAAGTTCTCTCCTTGACATTGTAATGTAACTTTTATTACTGTGTGTGTGCTCTTTGAGAAAAGAAAGTTTGCTTTATTTGTATAAATTATTGATGCCAAGCCCAAAATAAAGAGATAAAAATACCAATGTAACAGCACACTCTCATTTCATTATGCATTTAGGAATGAGCAAAAGCCTCCATTAAAAAAATTTTTTTCTGTTTCTGGTTATTTTAAATAGTCAGCATATCTGTGTCTGGATGGAATTTTGAAATATTAACCAATAATTTTTGATCCCCATGGTCATAGTTTTTCCTGTTTAGTTGAACAGATCTAATCCGTTTAATCACAGGTATTCATTGCTGCAGGAAGAAGCTGTTTATAGACCAGAACAAAGAAATCTGTTGAGTTGTTGAATGGATTTTTAACTCACATACATAACTCACATAACTCAGATACAACAGACTGAAGGCAAAGAACTTTTGATTTGCAATAACCAGGCACTTGAGAGAGAGAAAGTTTGCTTTGAAGTTCAAATAGGACTTGGCTTGAGCTCACGAGACAAAGCCTAGATTTCTGGGTGATGAGGCTATCAACAAACAGAAAAGAACACAACATAGGGCATGGGATCAGTTTTCCTGCTTCCAAGAGAAAAAAGTATATGATTCAAAACATGGCTGAGTGGATAGAGAGAATGTGAGGAGGGCAAAATGGAATTTAACCAAAGTTGCCTTGCTGTAGTCTCATCCTTGGCTCCCAGTCAGTATTTAATTATTTAGGATGAGGTCCTGGAATACAGAAACTGACCTTGCAGATTTAGGGACTTGCAGGCCTCACTTTGCATGGAACCCCAGAAGCATGTAGACTCTCAGTGGGCTCTTGACCATGCTGATATGGCCAAAATAGAGGAGAAATTTTGGTAAAGTAGGTCATGAAAGATAATCTGACATGGCATCCACCCTCCTTTGTCCTGAAATTTCCATGGGTTCTCTACTCTGTGAAGGATATCCAAGAGTCCCCACATGCCCCAGTGGAGGACTCAGAAGACAGCTGGGAGTGCTGGCTGTCAAGTGCCCAGGCTTGGGTGGACTGGGGGAAGGGGACACACCCTTTAGTTAAGGACCTAGGCTTGCCAGAGCCAGAGACAGGTTGGGAGCTGAGTCACACTTCAGGGGTCTTGTGTGACTGCTGTGTGTCAGGGCAGAGGCCCAGTCAGGTGAGACAGATGTGGGTAGGCATGGCCAAGCTCCCAGGGATAAGCACCATGGACTGCTCTTGCTGAGAAGTGTAATAGTATGTTACTACAGTGGTGGATGCAGTGGGAAGAGAGGCAAAACTAGGCAGAAAGGGTCCCCATAAGCCTGGCCATGAAATGAGCAAAGGGGAGCAGGTTGAACCAGATGGCACTGCCCAGCTGCCATGATGTGGTATAAGCTTTGGCTGAACACAGACTCCACTGAGGGAACTAGGGAAAGAAACCTAAAAGTGGTATTTACCCCACAGAGACTGAGTTCATCCTGAAGTAATGTTAATGCAAAATAACCAATACCCATTCTATAGATAAGAGAAATAAGGTGAGTTTACTTGAGCCAAAGTGAAGATTATAACCCAGGAAGGCCTTAGAAAGCATTCCAGAGAAGCATGGTTTTCAGTACAGTTTTATATCTTTTTAGAACAAAGAACATACATTAAACACACCTGGGATACATTTTCATCAAAATTTCAAAGAGGTATTCAGTTGCAAATTAGAAGGTCAACATGACCATGATGTCAGGAAAGACACTAATCCATGTGTTACCAATATGGCATTACCAATATGGCATAGGAGGGGAAGAATGCATTCTTATCTTAAGAGAGTGTATTCTTCAATTATTAAGCAGATGGGCAATGTATGTTTGGTAGGCCATAAGCCAGGCTTTTTAGTTCAAGCAGAATCAGTTTTGAACCCAAATAGTTACCCCATAGGCCTCAATATGTGAGAATCTCTAGTCAGTAACCAAGTTACTCTTAATAAGCAAGTTGAATTTGGTTTTGCTGGGGGGCAGAAATCAGGGTGTTACCACACAAAGGGCAGGATCTGCTCACTGCAAGACAAAAGCCAATTCTCAACAGGCAAGATGGTGGAAAAAAAGAAAGGGTTTATTACAGTTTGCTAGCACAATGTAAGATGGCCAACTAATGTCTCAAAGAACCACCTTACAGAACAAAGACTACAAGGCAGTTATATTAGGGCTGGTCTCTGTGTGGGGGAGGCATCTAGTCTCAGGGTGGGGCATCCATCTAGTCAGTTCATGGCAGTCTTTTGTTTTACTTGATATGCATCAGAGACCAGAGCAACACCCTATACCGGGGTCATCACATTTCTAAGGAACTCAAGAGAACAAAGTTTTCAACTTATTGCAGCTGGGAGGGGCCACAAAACCCACAGATCATGTCTGGGCTAGTTAGTCAGAGGTCATTCAAAGTTACAATACAATTTCTTTTTTTACAATATGGCTTCCTTTATGTCAACCTTTGCTGAGCCAGTATCAAGGGCTCAAGAGCTAAGGGAATAATCATCACAGAAGATGAGATATGGTTCCATCTCTGCAGATGGAACATTGAGACCATGGACAGTAAATCTGCTCTAAACCTGAAAGGAGGAACCAGAAATAATGAACTGATTCTTCTCTGCTCTGGGCACATTGGATATGAAAATGTCCTTCAGCTTCCACACGGAAACCTACAATAGAACCTGACTATTTCTCTTTAAATTGACTTTATAACCCAGGATAGCCTCACTTAACTTCAGTGATAAAAAAAGGAGTAATATGATCTGATCCCGAAAGAAGGCTCTGTGTGATGTCAGCTTGGAAGTAATTGCTTGGGAATCTATTTGGTACAGCAGTTACAAACTTTTCACTAGAGCTGAGATAGGCAATGTGTAACTTCCCTTTGAAAAAGTAACAGTGTACAGAAGCACACTGTTTTCTAACTCTTAAGACTCACTTTCACAACACATACTGGGAACATTGCAGTGGAGTAGACAGAGAAGTCTGCTTCCTCTGATCCCGAAAGAAGGATCTGTGTGAGGTAGGCTTGGAAGTCATTGCTTAGGAAATCTATTTGTACATCAGCAGCAAACTTTTCACTAGAGCTAAAATAGACTCTGTATAATTTCCCATTGAAGAACTAACATTGTACAGAAACACTTCAGTTTGGGCTCTCAAGTTTCTTCTTCACAACACATTCTGGGAAGGTTGCAGTAGAGTGCACTGAAAAGGCAGCCCTGTCAGAACCTGTAAGAAAGCAGATTTGGATCCCAGATCGCACATAGATCCTGAGGAAAATCTTGTATAATAGCTTGAAACTTTTCACTAGAGCTGAGATGGACTCTGTAGAAGTTCCCTTTGAAGAAGTAATGTTGTACAGAAACACACTCAGTTCTAGCTCTTAAGATTCATCTTCACAATACATTCTGGGAACCTAGCAGCAGAGGGCACTGAGAAGGCCACTCTCTCAGATCCTGTCAGAACGCTCTCTGTGTTCCCAGCATAGAAGGATTTGCTTAGGAAATGATTTGTACAGCAGCTACAAACTCTTCACTAGAGCTGAGATTGACTATGTGCAACTTCCCTTTGAAGAAGTAACACTGTATACATACACACTGAGTTTTAATTCTGAAGATTCATCTTCACAACATATTCTGTTAATAATGCAATAGAGTGCATTGAGAGGGCCTCTCTCTCAGATCTCGTAAGAATGCTGTTTGTCATCCCATCTTTGAAGTTTTTGCTTAGAAAGATCTTTCTACATCAGCAAGTAACTTTTCACTAGACCTGAGATAGACTGTGTCTAACTTCCATCTGAAGGAGTAACATGATAAAGAAACACACTCAGTTCTAGTTCTTATGATTCATCTTCAGAACATATTCTGGGAATTTTGAAGCACTGTGCACAGAGAAGACCTCTCAGTCAGATGTAAAAATGCTCTTTGTATTGCCATCTTGGAAGGGGTTGCTTAGTATATCTTTGTTTATCAGTTCCTAACTTTTCACTAAAGCTCAGATAGAACTATGTATAACTTCCATTTGAGGAAGTGACATTGTACAGAATTGACCTCAGCTCTAGCTCAGTAGTTTCACCTTCACAACAGATTCTGGGAAATTGCAGGAGAGTGCACCAAGAGGGCCGGACTGTCAGATCCTGTTAGAACGCTCTTTGTGATCCTATCTTGGAAGTGCTTGCTTGGGAACATTTTTTTATATCAGTTCCAAACTTTTCATTAGAGCTGAGATAGACTATGTATAACTTCCCTCAGAAGAATTAACATTGTTCCAAAATACACTCATTTCTAGCTCTTAAGATTCATCTTCACAACACATTCTGGGAACTTTCCAGTACCTTACACTGAGAAGGCTGCTCTGTCAGATCCCATAAGAATGCTATTTGTGATCCCATCTTGAAAGTAGTTGCTTGGGAACATCTTTGTATATCAGTTCTAATCTTTTCACTAGAGCTGAGATAGACTCTGAATAACTTCCCTTTGAAGAAGTAACATTGTAGAGAAACACACTTAACTGTAGCTCTTAAGAATCACCTTCACAACCCATTCTGGAAACATTTCAGTACAGTACACTTAGAAACCCTCTCAGTCAGATGTCCTAAGAACACTCTTTGTCATCCAGCTTGGAAATAGTTGCTTAGGACATCTTTGTATATCAGTTCTAAACTTTTCACTAGAGCTGAGATGGTCTATGTATAAATTGTCTTTGAATAAGTAACATTGTACAGAAAAACTCAGTTCTAGCTCTGAAGATTCATCTTCACAATACATTCTGGGGACATTGCAGTAGAGTGCACTGAAGGGCCACTTTGTTAGAATCTGAAAGAACACTCTTTGTGATCCTGGCTTGGAAGTAGTTGCTTGGGAATATCTGTATACCAGTTCCAAACTTTTCCTTAGAGCTGAGATAGGCTATGTATAGCTTCTCTGTGAAGAATTAACATTGTATAGATTCACACTCAGATATAACTCTTAAGATTCATCTTTGCTACGCATTCTGGGAAACCTGAAGTACAGTGCACTGAGACAGCCTCTATATCAGATTTCATAGGAATGCTCTTTGTGATGCCAGCTTGGAAGTAGTTGCTTATGATATCTTTGTATATCAGTTCTATACTTTTCACTAGAGCTGAGATAGACTATGTATAATTTCCATTTGAAGAAGTAACATTGTACAGAAACACACTCAGGTCTATCTCTGAGGATTCATCTTCACAACGCATTCTGGGAAATTGAAGGCAAGTTCACTAATAGGGCCTCTCTGTCAGATCCTGTAAGAATGCTCTTTGTGATCCCTGCTTGGTAGTAGCTGCTTAGGAACACCTTTGTATATCAGTTCCAAACTTTACACTACAGCTGAGATAGACTATCCATAACATCCATTGCAAGAAATAACACTGTACACAGTCTTGCTTCTAGCTCTTAATGATCATCTTCATTTAACATTCTTGGAAAATTGAAGTAAACGGCATTCTGGAGGACTCTCACTCACATTCATGAAGAACACTCCTTCTGGGCCTGACTTGTAAACAGCTGTTTAGGAACATCTTTGTATATCAATTCCAAACTTTTCACTATATCTGGGACTGACTGTCTAAACATCCATTCTGGGAAATAACACTTTACAGAAATAGTCTTGCTTCTAGCTGTAAAGGATCATCTTCATATAACACTCTTGAAACACTACAGTACTGGGCATTCAGAAAGCCTTTCAGTTTCATTCACTTAGAATGCTCTATCTGAACCAGCCTTGTAAGCAATTGTTTAGGAACATCTCTGTCTACCAGTTACAAACTATACAGCTGAGATAGACTACCTATAACATCCACTGAAGGAAATAACACTATACAGAAACAGTCTTGCTTCTGGCTCTAAAGGATCGTCTTCATATAACACTCTGGAAACTTTGCAATAAAGGGCATTCAGAAGACCTCTCACTCACCTTCACTAAGTATGCTCTATCTGAGCCCAGCCTGTAAGTAGTTGTTTAGGAACATCAGATGTTCCTAAGTAATCCGTACAGCTGAGATAGATAGACTGTCTAGTTTCTTAGTCATTTTGAAGTTTATAATACAGTATTATTGTCTATAATCACTGTGCTCATTGCTTAATTGCAAGTTGGTACCCTTTAACAATATTTCCCCAAGTCCCCCACCCCACAAGCCTTGGTAACCATCATTCTATTCTCTGTGTCTGTGAATTTGGATTTTTTACATTCCACATGTAAGTGACATCATACAATACTTGTCATTCTCTTTCTGAATTATCTCTCTAAGCATAATGCCCTCAAGGTCCATCCATGTTGCAACTGGCAGGATTTTTCTCCCTTCTCATGGATGAATAATGTTCTATTATATATATATATATATATATATATATATATATATATATATATATATATATGTTTATACCACATCTTCTTTATCCATTCATCCATTGATGGATACTTAAGTGGATTGCATATCTTGCCTATTGTGAATAATGCTGAAATAAACATGAGAGTGGAGATATCTTTTTGATATCCTGTTTTTATTTCCTTTGGATATATAACAGGGAGTGTGATTACTGGAGCATATGATAGTTCTATATTTAATTTTTTGAGGACCCTCCATACTGCTTTCCCTTGTGGCTGAACCAACTGACATCCCCACCAACAGTACACAAGGTTTCCCTTTTCTCTATATCTCACCAACACTTATCTCTTGTCTTCTTGATGACAACCATTCTAACCAATGTGAATTGATAACTCATTGTGGTTTTGATTTTCATTTCTCTGATTATTAGAGATTTTGAACATCTTTTCATGTACCTATTGGCCATTTGGATGTCTTCTTTGGAAAAATGTCTGTCCAGTTTCCCTGGCCATATTTTAATGTTTGTGGGGGTTTTTTTTTTTGGCTATTGAGTGGTATGAGTTCCTTATATATTTTGTATATTAACCCCTATTCACCATATTGCTTGCAAATATTTTCTCCCATTTCATAGGCTGCCAATTTATTTTGTTGATTGTTTCTTTTGCTATGCAGAAGCTTTTTAGTTTGATGTAGTCCCAATTGTAAATTTTTGCTTTTGTAGACTGTACTTTTGTTGTCACACCCACAAAATCATTGCTAATACCTATGTCAAGAAACTTCTTCCCTGTTTTCTTCTTGGAGTTTCATGGTATCTGGTCTAGTGTTAAAGTCTTTAATCTATTTTGAGGTAATTTTTGTGAGTGCTGTAAGGTAGAATCCAATTTCATTTTTCTGCGTGTGGTTATCCAATTTTCCCACCACCATTTGTTGAAGGGACTACCCATCCCACATTTACAATAGTATCAAAAAAATAAAACAAAATACACAGGAATAAATTTAACCAAGGAAGTGAAAGAACTATAGACTGAAAACTATAACACTTTGATGAAAGAAACTGAAGAAGACACAAATAAATAGAAAGATATCCTGTGTTCCTGGATTGGAATAATCAATATCATTAAAATGTCCATACTCCCCAAAGCCATCTACAAATTGAATGCAATCTCTATCAAAATCCAATGGCATTTTTCACACATACAGAAAAAACAATCCTAAAATTTGTGTGGAACCCCAAAAGAGCCCAAGGAGCCAAAGTAATCCTAAGAAAGAACACATCTGGAGGCATCACACTTCATGATTCAAACTACATTACAAATCTTTGGTAATCAAAACAGTATGGTACCGGCATAAAAACAGACACATAGACCAATGGAACAGAATGGAGAGCCCAGAAATAAACCCCTGCATATAAAGTCAACAAATATTTGAGAAGGGAATCAAGAAAAATTAATGAGGAAAGGATAGTTTCATCAACAAATGATACTGGGAAAATGAATAACTAGTTTTAACTTTTGAGGAACCTTATACTGTTTTCTCTAGTGGCTGTAGTCAGTTACATCCCCACTAATGGTGCACTAAAAGGGTTTCCTTTTCTCTGCATCCTTGCCAACATGTTACCTCTTGTCTTTTCAACGACTGCAGTTCTAAGAGTTGTGAAATATTTCTTTGTAGTTTTGATTTACATTTCCCTGTAGTTTTTAATTAATCATGATGTTGAGTTTTTCACAGATATAGAAAAAGAAAACAATCCTAAATTTGATATGGAACCACAAAAGACCCCAAATAGCTAAAGCAGTCTTGAAAAAGAAAAACAAAGCTGAAAACATCACATTTTTGGTTTCAAATTATAATATAAAGGTGTAGTAATCAAAATGGTATGGTGCTGGCATAAAAACAGATGTGTAGAGCAGTTGAACAGAATAGAGAGACCATAACTACACCCACATATATAACCTTGCACAAGGTTGCCAAAAACTACATAATGGGAAAAGGATATTTTCTTCAATAATTGGTTTTGGGAAAACAGGATTTCCACATGCAAAAGAATGAAATTGGACCTTTACCTTATATCCTACACAAAAGTTAACACAAAATGGATTAAAAACTTAAATACAAGACCTGAAACTGTAAAACCCCCAGATGAAAACAGAAAAAAGCTCCTTGATGTTGGTCTTGGCAAACATTCTTTGGCCATGACACCAAGAGCTCCTTGACTTTGTCAAGCTCATTGATCTTGTCAATTATAATTTGCATATGACCCCAAAAAGACAACAAAAGATAAACAAGTGGTATTACATACAATGTAAAAGCTTGCACACAGCAAAGGATAATATCAACAAAATGTAAAGGAAACATAACGAATGGGAGAAAATATTGCAAGTCATGTATCACATAAGGGATTAGTACCCAAAATGTATAAAGATCTCAAGAGAGTTTTCACAGATTCTGAGAGACAGGCCTTCTCACTGCACTCTGCTGCCAGGTTCCCAGGATTTCTTTTGAAGATGAATCTTAAGAGCTAGAACTAAGTGAGTTTCAGTATAATGTTCCTTCCTCAAAGGAAACTTATACAGAGTCTATCTCAGCTCTAGTGAAAAGTTTGTAGCTGAAGTACAAAGAGATACCTCAGCAACTACTTCCAAGCGCACATCACACACAGCTTTCCTTCGGGATTGGAAGAAGAAGCCTTCTCCATGTAGTCCACTGCAATGTACCCAGTGTAGGCTGTGAAGGTGAATCTAAAGAGTTAGAAGAAAGTGTTAGTCTGGAGAATGTAACTTCTTCAAAGGGAGGTTACAAAGAAGCATCTCATGGCTTGAGCAGAGTTTGTAGCTGATGTAGAAACAATTTGCTAAGCAACTGCTTCTATGATGAGAACACAAAGAGCGTTCTGACAGGATATAAGAGAGAGGACTTCCTAGTTCGTTCTGCTATGTTCCCAGAATGTGTTGTGAAGATGAATCTTAAGAGCTAGAACTGAGTCTGTTTCTGTACGATGTTACTTCTTCAAAGGGAACTTCCATAGAGTCAATCTCAGATCTAGTGGAAAGTTTCTAGCTGATATACAAGATTTTGCTCAGGAAAATCATCCTGCAGGGAACCCAATCTGCATCCTTATGTGCACTGACAGAGTGGCCTATTCAGTCCACTCTACTCAAATGTTCCCAGAATGTGTTGTGAAGAATCATATGAAAAGCTAGAACTGAATGTCTTTCTGGACAAAGTTAGTTCTTCAAAGGGAAGTTGTGCTGAGCCTAGGTTATTTCATCAACTGAAACTTATACCGAGTTCATCTCAGCTCTAATCCAAAGATTCTAGAAGACTCATAAGAATATACAAGGGAATTTCGTCCCATGCGGGTTTTCATCTGCATTCTGCCTTGTTCTGGCAGAGCAGCCTTTTCACTGAACTCTCCTGCACACTGCCCAGTGAGTGTGGGGAGGAAGCCTCTTAAGACATAGAACTGCCTGTGTTTCGGTACACTGTTCGTTCTTCAAAGGGAAGTTCTTCCCAGTACTTCTCAGCTATACTAAGAATCTTTTACTTGCTGTGCACATAGATTCCTAAATTGATACATGCAAGCCACTATCACACAGAGGCTTCTATCAGCATCACAGCAAGAGCGGTCACCGGGGGCTCAACTCTGTGTTTCCATGCATGTCTGAGGTGAAGTAGTAACTTTAGAGTTAGGAGAGAGTGTGTCTCTGGAGAATGTTACTTCTGCAAAGGGAAGTTACAGCCAGTGCTTCTCAGCTCTAGGGCAGAGTGTGTGGCTGCTGTAGAAAGAGTTCTCTAAGGAACTGTTTCTCTGCGGGGAAGACAAACACCTATGAGACAAGCTCAAATCGAGCAGCTTCCACAGGGCACTCTGCTGCATGGTTCCCAGAATGTGCGCTCCATAGGAATCTTAACAGCTAGAGCTGAGTGGGTTTTGGGCCTAGGTTAGTTCTTCCAATGGAACTTATACCGAGTTGATCTCAGCTCTACTCCAACGTTTCTAGTAGACTCAGAAGAATATGCTTGGGATCTATGCATCTGCATTCTGCCTTGTACTGGCAGAGCGGCCTGTTCACTGAACTCTCCTGCACACTCCCCAGTAAGAGCTAGAAGTGCGTGTGCTTCTGCACACTGTTAGTTCTTGAAACGGAAGCTCCTGCTAGTCCTTCTCAGCTCTAGGGAGAAGCTTGTACTTGCTGTGCAACTAGATTCCTAAGCAGGTACTGGCAAGCCACTATCCCACAGAGCCCTCCGTCAGCATCCAAGCAAGAGCTATCGCCAGATGAATCTTAACAGCTACAGCTGAGTGGGTTTCTGGCCTAGCTTAGTTCATCCAATGGAACTTATACCGAGTTAAGCTCAGCTCTACTGCAAAGTTTCTAGCAGACTCAGAACAAAATTCTAGGGAATTTCGTCCAAACCGCGTTTTCATCTGCCTTCTGCCTTGGTCTGGCAGAGCAGCCTTTTCACTGAACTCTCCTGCACACTCCCCAGCAAGTGTGGGGAGGAAGCCTCTTAAGAGATAAAACTGACTGTGTTTCTGTACACTCTTAGTTGTTCAAAGGGAAGTTCTTCCCAGTCCTTCTCAGCTCTACTCAGAATCTTGTACTTGCTGTGCAAATAGATTCCTCCACCGGTACTTGCAAGCCACTAGCACACAGAGACTTCTGTCAGCATCCCAGTAGGAGCCATCGCCGGGTGCTCGACTCTGTGTCTCCATGCATATCGGAGGTGAAGTAGTCACTTTAGGGTTAGGAGAGAGTGTGTTTCTGGAGAATGTGACTTCTGCAAAGGGAAGTGAAAGCCAGTGCTTCTCAGCTCTAGGGCAGAGTGTGTGGCTGCTGTAGAAAGAGTTCTCTAAGGAACTGTTTCTCTGCGGGGAGGACAAACACCTATGAGACAAGCTCCAATCGAGCACCTTCCACAGGGCACTCGGCTGCATGGTTCCCAGAGTGTGCGCTCCATAGGAATCTGAACAGCTAGAGCTGAGTGGGTTTCTGGCCTAGGTCAGTTCTTCCAATGGAACTTATACCGAGTTCATCTCAGCTCTAGTGCAATGTTTCTAGTAGACTCAGAAGAATATGCTTGGGATCTATGCATCTGCATTCTGCCTTGTACTGGCAGAGCGGCCTGTTCACTGAACTCTCCTGCACACTCCCCAGTAAGAGCTAGAACTGCGTGTGCTTCTGCACACTGTTACTTTTTCAAAGGGAAGTTCCTGCCAGTCCTACTCAGCTCTAGGGAGAAGCGTGTACTTGCTGTGCAACTAGAGTCCTAAGCAGGTACTGGCAAGCCACTATCACACAGAGCCCTTGGTCAGCATCGAAGCAAGAGCTATCGCCGGATGAATCTTAACAGCTACAGCTGAGTGGGTTTCTGGCCTAGCTTAGTTCATCCAATGGAACTTATACTCAGCTCAGCTCTAATGCAAAGTTTCTAGCGGACTCAGAAGAAAATACTAGGGAATTTCGTCCAAACCGCGTTTTCATCTGCCTTCTGCCTTGGTCTGGCAGAGCAGCCTTTTCATTGAAATCTCCTGCACACTCCCGAGCTAGTGTGAGGAGGAAGCCCCTTAAGAGATAGAACTGCCTGTGTTTCTGTACACTCTTAGTTCTTCAAAGGGAAGTTCTTCCCAGTCCTTCTCAGCTCTACTCGGAATCTTGTATTGCTGTGCAAATAGATTCCTCAACCGGTACTTGCAAGCCACTAGAACACAGAGCCTTCTGTCAGCATCCCAGTAGGAGCTATCGCCGGTGGCTCGACTCTGGGTCTCCATGCATATCGGAGGTGAAGTAGTCACTTTAGACTTAGGAGAGAGCGTGTCTCTGGAGAATGTTACTTCTGCAGAGGGAAGTTACAGCCAGTGCTTCTCAGCTCTAGGGCAGAGTGTGTGGCTGCTGTAGAAAGAGTTCTCTAAGGAACTGTTTCTCTGCGGGGAAGACAAACACCTATCAGACAAGCTCAAATCGAGCAGCTTCCACAGGGCACTCTGCTGCATGGTTCCCAGAGTGTGCGCTCCAGGGCACTCTGCTGCATGGTTCCCAGAGTGTGCGCTCCATAGGAATCTTAACAGCTAGAACTGAGTGGGTTTCTGGCCCAGGTTAGTTCTTCCAATGGAACTTATAGTGAGTTCATCTCAGGTCTTCTGAAAGTTTCTAGTAGACTCAGAAGAATATGCTTGGGATCTATGCATCTGCATTCTGCCCTGTACTGGCAGAGCGGCCTGTTCACTGCACTCTGCTGCACACTCCCCAGTAAGAGCTAGAAGTGCGTGTGCTTCAGCACACTGTTACTTCTTCAAAGGGAAGTTCCTGCCAGTCCTTCCCAGCTCTAGGGAGGAGGTTGTACTTGCTGTGCAACTAGATTCCTAAGCAGGTACTTGCAAGCCACTATCACACAGAGCCCTCGGTCAGCATCCAAGCAAGAGCTATCGCTGGATGAATCGTAAGAGCTACAGCTGAGTGGGTTTCTGGCCTAGGTTAGTTCTTCCAATGGAACCTATACCGAGTTCAGCTCAGCTCTACTGCAAAGTTTCTAGCAGACTCCGAAGAAACTACTAGGGAATTTGGTCCAATGCGGGTTTTCATCTGCCTTCTGCCTTGGTCTGGCAGAGCAGCCTTTTCACTGACCTCTCCTGCACACTGCCCAGCAAGTGTTTGGAGGAAGCCCCTTAACAGATAGCACTGCCTGTGTTTCAGTACACTCTTAGATCTTGAAAGGGAAGTTCTTCCCAGTGCTTCTCAGCACTACTCAGAATCTTGTACTGGCTGTGCAACTAGATTCCTGAACTGGTACTTGCAAGCCACTAGCACACAGAGCCGTCTGTCAGCATCCCAGGAGGAGCTATCGCCGGGTGCTCCACTCTGGGTCTCCATGCATATCTGAGGTGAAGTAGTCACTTTAGACTTAGGAGAGAGTGTGTCTCTGGAGAATGTTACTTCTGCAAAGGGAAGTGACAGCCAGTGCTTCTCAGCTATAGGGCAGCGTGTGTGGCTGCTGTGGAAAGAGTTCTCCAGGGAACTGTTTCTCTGCAGGGAAGACATACACCTATAGAGAAGCTCAAACCGAGCAGCTTCCACAGGACACTCTGCTGCATGGTGCCCAGAGCGTGCACTCCATAGGAATCTGAACAGCTAGAGCTGAGTGGGTTTCTGGCCTAGGTTAGTTCTTCCAATGGAAGTTATAGCGAGTTCATCTCAGCTCTACTCCAAGGTTTCTAGTAGACTCAGAAAAATATGCTTGGGATCTATGCATCTGCATTCTGCCCTGTACTGGCAGAGCGGCCTGTTCACTGCACTCTGCTGCACACTCCCCAGTAAGAGCTAGAAGTGCGTGTGCTTCTGCACACTGTTACTTCTTCAAAGGGAAGTTCCTGCCATTCCTTCTCAGCTCTAGGGAGGAGCTTGTACATGCTGTGCAACTAGATTCCTAAGAAGGTACTTGCAAGCCACTATCACACAGAGCCCTCGGTCAGCATCCAAGAAAGAGCTATCGCCGGAGGAATCGTAAGAGCTACAGCTCATAGGGTTTCTGGCCTAGGTTAGTTCTTCCAATGGAACATATACCGAGTTCAGCTCAGCTCTACTGCAAAGATTCTAGCAGACTCCGAAGAAACTACTAGGGAATTTCGTCCAATGCGGGTTTTCATCTGCCTTCTGCCTTGGTCTCGCAGAGCAGCCTTTTCACTGAACTCTCCTGCACACGGCCCAGCAAGTGTGGGGAGGAAGACCCTTAAGAGATAGCACTACCTGTGTTTCTGTACACTCTTAGTTATTCAAAGGGAAGTTCTTCCCAGTGCTTGTCTGCACTACTCAGAATCTTGTACTGGCTTTGCAAATGGATTCCTGAACTGGTACTTGCAAGCCACTAGCACACAGAGCCTTTTGTCAGCATCCCAGTAGGAGCTATCGCCGGGTGCTCCACTCTGGGTCTCCATGCATATCTGAGGTGAAGTAGTAACTTTAGACTTAGGAGAGAGTGTGTCTCTGGAGAATGATACTTCTGCAAAGGGAAGTGACAGCCAGTGCTTCTCAGCTCTAGGGCAGCGTATGTGGCTGCTGTGGAAAGAGTTCTCCAAGGAACTGTTTCTCTGCGGGGAAGATACACACCTATCAGACAAGCTCAAACCGAGCAGCTTCCACAGACCACTGTGCTGCATGGTTCCCAGAATGTGCACTCCATAGGAATCTTAACAGCTAGAGCTGAGTGGGTATCTGGCCTAGGATAGTTCTTCCAATGGATCTTATAGCGAGTTCATCTCAGCTCTAATCCAACGTTTCTAGTAGCCTCAGAAGAATATGCTTGGGATCTATGCATCTGCATTCTGCATTGTACTGGCAGAGCGGCCTGTTCACTGCACTCTGCTGCACACTCCCCAGTAAGAGCTAGAAGTGCGTGTGCTTCTGCACACTGTTACTTCTTCAAAGGGAAGTTCCTGCCAGTCCTTCTCAGCTCTAGGGAGAAGCTTCTACTTCCTGTGCAACTAGATTCCTAACCAGGTACTTGCAAGCCACTCTCACACAGAGCCCTCGGTCAGCATCCAAGCAAGAGCTATCGTTGGATGAATCTTAAGAGCTACAGCTGAGTGGGTTTCAGGCCTAGGTTAGTTCTTCCAATGGAACCTATACCGAGTTCAGCTCAGCTCTACTGCAAAGTTTCTAGCAGACTCAGAAGACACTACTACGGAATTTCGTCCAATGAGGGTTTTCATCTGCCTTCTGCCTTGGTCTGGCAGAGCAGCCTTTTCACTGAACTCTCCTGCACACGGCCCAGCAAGTGTGGGGAGGAAGCCCCTTAACAGATAGCACTGCCTGTGTTTCTGTACACTCTTAGTTCTTCAAAGGGAAGTTCTTCCCAGTGCTTCTCAGCACTACTCAGAATGTTGTACTGGCTGTGCAAATAGATTCCTGAACTGGTACTTGCAAGCCACTAGCACACAGAGCCTTCTGTCAGCATCCCAGTAGGAGCTATCGCCGGGTGCTCCACTCTATGTCTCCATGCATATCTGAGGTGAAGTAGAAACTTTAGACTTAGGAGAGAGTGTGTCTCTGGAGAATGTTACTTCTGCAAAGTGAAGTGACAGCCAGTGCTTCTCAGCTCTAGGGCAGCGTGGTTGGCTGCTGTGGAAAGAGTTCTCCAGGGAACTGTTTCTCTGCGGGGAAGACACACACCTATCAGACAAGCTCAAACCGAGCAGCTTCCACAGGGCACTCTGCTGCGTGGTTCCCAGAAAGTGCGCTCCATAGGAATCTGAACAGCTAGAGCTGAGTGGGTTTCTGGCCTAGGTGAGTTCTTCCAATGGAACTTATAGCGAGTTCATCTCAGCTCCACTCCAACGTTTCTAGTAGACTCAGAAGAATATGCTTGGGATCTATGCATCTGCATACTGCCCTGTACTGGCAGAGCAGCCTGTTCACTGCACTCTGCTGCACACTCCCCAGTAAGAGCTAGAAGTGCGTGTGCTTCTGCACACTGTTAATTCTTCAAAGGGAAGTCCTTGCCAGTTCTTCTCAGCTCTGGGGATAAGCTTGTACTTGCTGTGCAACTAGATTCCTAAGCAGGCACTTGCAAGCCACTATCGCACTGGGCCTTCTTTCAGCATCCAACCAGGTGCTATCGCAGGATGAATCTTAACAGCTACAGTGGAGTGGGTTTCTGGCCTAGGTTATTTCTTCAAATGGAACTTATAGCGAGTTCATCTCAGCTCTACTCCAACGTTTCTAGTAGCCTCTGATGAATATGCTTGGGAACTACGCATCTGCATTCTGCCTTGTACTGGCAGAGCGGCCTGTTCACTGCACTCTCCTGC